>JARJCQ010000134.1:0-159165 GCA_029281465.1 Mycena epipterygia | reverse complement strand
GGGTTTGCCGTATAGTGCAATGTCAGATCCACAAATACTGCAGGTCTCATTCACACGTACCGGCAGTTCAACATCATACATCTTTCCTGTGTGATTGCAAGGGCGATGTTGGCTGTCTCTCATCAAACCTTTCAAGCCTCGATCATCCGCTTCGGTCCAGCTGGCGTGGTAACGTGAGCACCCATAAAACTTTCTCTACTAGTCTCCACCATGTTGTGCATTTACCCAACAGCTTCGCCCAACCCCGGACTCTCTCTAATACCAATTTCTTTATAAAATCAGACTTCCTTTTGAAAATCACACGTGCTGACAGTTCAACATCGCGCCTCTTCTCTGGTCTGATTAAGAAGGCACTGCAGATCAATTCAGGCTGAAAATAAGACAGGAGAGCACCGGGCTTTCCTCGATACTGCCATTCCCATCTGTCTGCGCACTCAATTTGGACTCAACCACTGAAGTCTGTGCGTCCCTCACGCGTCAGATTATCCTCAACTCCCAGGATACGCCACTTAGGAATTGGAATTCCCTCATGTTAAGTAATTCATATTCGGACTTCCGAGTCGTCGAATTCTGCATCCGGAGTCGAGTTCTCCACGTCGCAGTCCCACCCTACGTCTACTTTGGAGCACCGTCCTGAAAAGTCTTGTTCCCACCCTCCCCTCTGTTTCGAGTCCAAGTCATCCGCATGTTATTCCCTTCAAGATCCGTCCTTAGGCTCTACAAGTGGTGTTTGACTCCCGACGATGCGTGTTCCGCGAAAACCGCTGGACCATTCCCCACCTAATTTTATTCCCTCCTAAAACTCCCCGCATGGCCCGCATCCTCCGTCCAAAGTTCCCAGTCTGCTTCGGCGTCCCGGCGCTACTATTCCCGGTCCAAATTGCTGTGCATTGGTAGGTCATATGAACAACTGCTGAAGATCGATTCACACGTACTGACAGTTCTCCCATGATCTAACAGCCCCCACTTTTTTGGTCTGATGGCGAAAGCTGTCCAGCGTTAAAATAAGAGAACACACGTGCGGACGCAGCAGTAAGGCTGCCGTACCGCTTCCACTCTCTCCTCGACCCGCCGGTGTCCTCTCTCTCTATCAAAGTCGAACTAATCAACCAAGACTAATCTTCGGCATTTGATGCTTATCCTACTGCTTCTCGTCCACACCCTCTCTAGGAATTCCAGCCTTGCGCAGGAGAATGCCTTGGCCTCCCGAGCACCAGTCGACGCTTGCGACGATATCGACAGCTGCCGTAAGCTGCTCGACATCGTCTGGGGGTGTCTTACCACCATCTTCGCATGCACTTGGGTTTCGGTGCACCCAAATGTGCCTCCACCCAAATGAGGCTGGCTGGCGCTTTTCTGGCGACGGCTCAAGATGATGCTCATCGCCGTTATTGTGCCAGAGCTGATGGTGGGATTCGCGGTCAGGCAGTTTCGGGCTGCTCAGTTTTTTTCTAAGGGTATGTGTTTTTTGCTCTCTCTTCATACATATTAATTCCACGTAGAGTTTGAGAAGCGAGGAGTCTCAATCTGTATGGGTGGATTCGTGTCTCGGACAGGCTGACCGATCGTAACTATCAAACAGCTCACCGAACACAAGGAATATGTATCGGCCATCCACGATGTTAAAGCCGAGGACATTGACGACAAGAGTAAGGGCGATGCCCTGTCGAAAGGCGTAGCACTTCTCCAGGGACTGTGGTTCGTTACACAGTGTATAGCGCGAATTTCCCAACGACTTCCAGTCACCCAACTTGAAGTCACGACGTTCATCAGGAAAATCCGAAATGCTCTGAGAGACACATAGGTGGCTATCATGGGCTATCTGGGGCTATGGTGAGCTATGGTGAGCTATATAACTGACCTGATTGGCTATATGACGCTATGGTGAGCTATGGCGCTATGGTCATCTATAAGATTTCACTAGTATAAATAGCGGAAAGTTAGGTAACACAATGGCAAGTAAACTTATGGCTGTCACGAATGATTATCTGGACCAGATCTTCCTTGCTACCAGATGGAACCTTCTGGGAATTCATTTTATGGTTTGCAGCAGGACAAACCACCTAGGCAAAATCTGTCCCTTGACAACTTTTGTTGAGCATTTCGAGCTCTACAAATTTGGTTTGGAGTTTGTTTTTAGCTACTCGCAAAATTATGGCCTCGCCAGCCACTACCACTTCACATTATATGTAGTAAGTTACCACAAAGTGAAGGCAAAGACAGAGGGAGGTGGTAGGTCAGTGCCCACCCTACTAGGATGACTTTGATTCTACATATCTTAATGTCTCCTTAGTCTAGTGGTTATTTTGTCGCTTCTCAAATTTTAGTTGTACACGCGAGGTCCTGAGTTCAACTCCCCAAGGTGGTCGCATTTAAAATATAATTACCCTTTCTTAATGTTAATTAGCTTCTCTGTAACCTTGACTTCGCACCCCATTATACTAGTAATGCAACAAGAGAACAATACATTATGACCTTACAATTGCAACATCCCAATTTTTTTTATGCTCTGACCGCGACCACTATCATAGAAAACACTGTGACTATGGTGAGCTATGGTGGGCTATGAACTTCAAGTCCAGGGTCCCACGTTTCTCTGAGGTTGGTCACTTTGCTATATCAGCTATGGCCACTATATAGGGCTCTGGTGTGCTATATGGTGCTATGGGGCAACTTTGGATTTTCCTAATGTTGGCGTTTGCCGTCGTCAATATCTTTATCTGGTCTCTTTGGTGGGCAAAACCACTGGATGTCCTGCAGCCAATCATGGTTGGACCTGCAGGGGACCTCGAACAGGCTGAACCTACATTTCCGCCCTTGAGCTTGTGGAACAGGGTCTTTGGTATGGTGGCTGGGGATTATTCCTCTTACTTTCCGATCTCAGCCACCTCTGTCCCCACTTTCTGGGCGATGGCCAGGAATGAATCCAATCATGATGAAATCAATATCCCTTTCTACTTCGCATGTCTTGCTGGCGCCATTTTCGGTGGCATACACTGTGTTGCCTGGACTGCTGGCTTCCCTTCTACCATAGAAATGTGGATGTGGCGGTCCTGCTCGTTATTGGTGGCTGCAATTCCTGTGGCCCTTGGATTGTTCCTTGCATTGGGCACATCAATTAAGTGGATTGATGACGTCCTTGGCACAATCTTGGAAATTCTGCTTTTTGTTTCGGTACCATTCTACCCCATCTTCCGCCTATTTCTCGTCATCCTTCCCTTGACATCTCTTCGAGCACTCCCACCAGGCGCGTTCATCGATATAGACTGGAGTGTGTATATTCCACATCTGTAGTTCTGGACTCTTCATTTTTCTATTTCTTTCGAATACATCTTTGGTGCTGCAATGGCCGGACCTGTATATTTATCCACGGTTTCGCCGGCATGTAAAATATATCACCTCCACGGCACATTTTTTCTCGTTCATCGTTGGTTGAGTTTTCTTTCCTCAGTCGGATGTCGGCGAGCCAGAGTATCTGCGGTGAACTAGGCTGATTAAAACAAAGGTGAGCTTGACTGGAATATCGGGGTGTGCATTAAAATAGGTTCTTCAGCAAACAACATCCGATGTACACGGAATTGTGAATCTCATCTTGTGTGAACTGCTTCCTGGACCAGAGTCGATGGCACAGACAGAAGTGAGTACCAAATTGAAAAAAAAAAAACTTGACATCGGCTGCATGGTATTTATTTCCTTGGGACGCAATGATATTGGCACACCACAGAAATTAGCCAAGCTTCACTAACGTTAATCGTCACAGGGACAAAAACATCGATTCAGACTTTCTTTGATGGGATACAATTCTGATCCAGTATTTTGCGGGCACGGGGAAATCATGCTGAAGAGCTATTTAATTGGTTCCATAAATGAAACAGGGGTGTTTGACTTTGAAGGCTGCACCGGATGGTAAAAGTGTAAGTGATTCACCCATTGTTGCGCGAGACTCAATGTATGTCTTTGCCTCGAAATATACAATTGTGCTCCAGAATTGATACTGGAGGACTAACTTGAATATTCGCCAAAGACAGCAACATGCGCCGTCATCCAAGGCGACCCGAAAACTGGTCTCGGGACTTGCTAAAAATCTATACAGAGCAGCAAGGAATTGATGCAATTGCGAATCAAGAACACAAGTAGTCCGATCTCAACTAAAGCATTGCAACGAAGTTTCACGACTCAGGGAGTAAATCTCGCTGTGGACTGGAGGCTTCAAAGTATCGCGTTAATGGAAAGCCAAACCAAAACTAGTATTCGGTGATCGAAGCAGTAGTCCGAGCTCGATTACGTAGGGGCAATTGCAATAGGGTGTTTCATACATACTATTTCGCGCCCAACTTGAGACCCGATTTCGACCCCAACTTGGCTCCAACTTGGGCCATCATTTATCGGAATTTGGCCCCAGAAAGTGCAATGGGTGGACCAAATCGAACGGGTGAAGTTGGAACACGAAGTTGGGGTCCAAGTTGGATGTCAAATCGTGGTCCGGAACACGATTTGACATCCAACTTCGAGTTCCGAACTATTTCATGTTCCAACTTCGCGCGAAGTTGGGCACGAAGTTGGGTCCCAAGTTGGGCCCGAAATAGTATATATGAAACACCCTAATGAGATTCAACCCTGGGATCAAGGAGTCGGTTCACTGTGAAATAAAACTTGAATATCAATAGCACTATTCCAGACCAAGTCGGACTTCAACAAAAAAAAATCCTGGTGTTCAAAATGGACTGATTTGTGCCCATCGAGTGGGGGAATCGACTTGAAGACATACGAGGTTGCACGAACTTTGAACTGATTTGAAGGGCGGAAGTCTGCAGTGCACGTTGTCATGAATTGGATGCCGCAGCACGAGTATCTATTTTATTGCACAGTTGTCCATGTCAAAATGTATCGAATCACGCTCCCTCTTGAACCCAAAGATTGTAACATGGATGTCGAAGATATCAAGTCCGTCGCGTTGGTGGGAAATTACAGTCTCGGAACCACAGAGAAAGAACTGATAAAGGGCCGTGTCAAGTCAACTCATTCGAGCTCAACGTACCGCAGAAGCTCCATGATAGGCAATTACAACGGGACGTCGTAGAAGTCGCGTGAGATCCCAAACTCAGCGCAACGAGAAGATGCTATGTAGGTGTACAAGTCGGACTTGGAAGAAGATATATTTTAGGACTTGGAGGACTGAATGAAATAATCTGGGGTAGTGGTTGAAATCTGGTCGAGGAAATTTCCGGGTATTCCAAGGATTTGTATTCGACGCACCAGCGGAAGAACTTTGAACAGCGGGAGGAAGAAAAATAATATCGTCGGACCGTTGGTCCGAGCTTCGCACCCATTCGAAGGATCTTCATGCACTAAATCGACGGAATCAAATCCATGTTGTGATAGTGGCGTCTCTAGGACTGCACAATCGGTGGCCGAAAACAAGAACACCAGCATCGAATTGATCAGAAATCACGGTAGAACAGAGAAAGAGGACACTGAGGAGAATATTGTGGAGCCTCGTCAAATCTGACTGTGAGCTTAGCTTACGGCGGACACGCTCAAGGATTACAACGCGGCGAGTCGGGAAGAACATGTCGGATCAATCTGCCGATCATCGGACGTCGTATCCGAACTGCCACGCTTCTGGCAGTGGCAGTGGCAGTGTACTGCACCTCAGCTCGCTTCCTCTCGCCCCTCGTCCGTCGACGCGGATGGCATCGGCCCTTCTTCGGCCTGCCAACGCGCTCCTCTAGCAATCGCGCAATAAACGCAGTACCTCGTGCGACGCAACATCGTCTTCGCACGCGACGCCGATCGACTCTCCGCGCGCATTGTGTGCGATTCCTCCTCACCGTGGATAGAGCGCATGACAGTGCACCCACCAATGCCGCCGATCTGTGCGTCCGATCCCCGCGCACAATGGCTCCCCACGTGCTGATCCTGACGCCCACCATGATCGCGCGCATACGATTCCTCGCGGCAACGACTCTCCGCCGTACCACTGCGCCTAGATCCTCCCGCACCGTCTCGTCCCCTCCCCCCGGGTCGCGCCCCATCCGCGCGCCCACCCCTCTAGCTGGACACGTGCCACACCGCGCGTGAAGTGGTACGATGCGTCTCATTTCGCCCTCCTACGCATCTCCTCCGATCTAACTTGGCATCGTCTTTCACAAACGCCCCTTCGCGCTCCCTGCCTACTTTTGTTACGCCGTCGCCATCTTCGCCACCGCATGCTGGATGCTCCCGTCCCGCGTCAACATAGGTGGGAAGCGTGCGTTGGGCCACCGTAGCGATGGGGAGCGAGAACGGTGGGAGGGAGGAATTACGGTGTGTTTGATGTTCCCCTTTTCTCTTTTCTTTCTTCTCATCTTATCCTCCGGCGTTATCGTTTCCGCTCACGGAATCGCAATTCCTTCCCCTCTCACTGTGACACGGCGCGAGCGCAGACTATAGCACATACGTGCGGCGTGGAGTCGCAGTGCACATACGGGTACATTGCGTCGGTGCGCGGGCCTGCTATGCGTGTCGAAGATGGTTATTCTTTGCCGAGGATGGGCCGATTCGTGTCGTACTGCGTGTACTCGCTTGTGGTGTATGTCGATGTCGAATGCGGAACTGGAACTGGTAGGAGGCGCCGGCCGTCATGGTGCTGCGTGGAGTCGCCGTAGGTTCCCGCGCGCGCTGCCCGTGTCCATGATAAGCAGGACGCACACCAGCTGCCGGCGGCCCAGCGGTGCATGGTGCGACAATGGGTGTGAACACCCTCCCTCTCAATCCCCATCTCGCCCACGCCCATACACACCTTACTATACACCTTCCGTCGTCTATTTGCTCCCTTCCTCAATCTTACACCAAACTCTGCACTGCACCAAAAAAAACTCCAATCGGATTCAAACATCGAAATAACACCGAGTCCGAACGCTACCCCGCAGGATCTAGAGCCCGAGGGCCGACCGTGGGTATTCTCGTGCTCTGTCTGCAAGAAATAATTATTCAATCTCTCATGTCCTCGGCCTTGGATTCCTTTCAACACCGTCCCCTCCGCGTCAGAAACTCTTCTCGCATCGCTGGACCACTTCTACATCTCAGATGCCCCGAGGGTTCAATATTACGCACTCGTCCGAGCTTCCATCTCCATGCATGGAGCAGTCCCGCCCTACACCCTACATTAAAACTTCTCTCCCAGCAGCGTCTACCCCGGCTCGTGCTTTTTCTCCTTCTTCTAGGGCTGGCGGTATCGAGATATCCGGACTCTGGGCTACCCTTCAACGTGTTATCCTAGCTTCTTTCTGCAGCAGCCGTATTGGTATTCTCCTAGCTCGTTCGCGGTGGCGTGCACTCGTCCACGCCTGCAAAATAGCCCTGTACGACATGAAAATTAACCTCCCTCGGTCTTGATTTGTACCATCTTCCGCTTATTGCTAAGTCGGTCCTGCCGCGTCCTCGGTCCCCAGTTCCGAGTTCACGTCCGTTCGCGCTCTGAGTCCACGTCCGTTCGAGCTCGAGTCCGGCTCCACTGTCTTTGCTAGGGTTCCCCAGTCAACGCGTTCAATTCCTTCTCTGTATTCGCCATCGGTTCTGCATTAATTGCTTCAACTCCCTCTACGGCGTTTATCCGGCGGCAGCGCGGGTTGCGAACATTGCCCGATTTTTACAATCGTCTCAAGCCAAGCCGGATGGAAGATTTAATATCCCTCGCGGCGGGAAACGATCGTCGGTGAGCGCAGAACCACAAACACAACAAGGAAACTTAAAGGAGAGCGACTGCGGCATCTTGAAGTTTAGGAGATTCCAATAGACCTATGCTACGAATCAGATGATTTGACAGTAAACGGCGACAGAAAATCAACAACCACAGGACGAACGAGAAATGAGTCCAGGAGCTTCCAATAATAAGACATAGAACCAACAATCAGAGTACGAACGAGAACGTGGGGAAGGTCGTTCAATAAGACGGAGTAGAACGACACCACGTGCTGATTTCATTTTTTGCTGCTGCAGTCGAGTCTTGTAACTCACACCATCGCTGTCGGACTTTGATTAATTATACATATTAGGACCTCGAGCAATGGATTCTGACCCTGCGCGCTGACTTTCAAGTTCGTCCGGGCCCCAGAATGCTACATAGCAACAGAGGAGTCTGCGCCATTTTCGTGCCTTCGTAACTTCGCTTAGCGTAGTGAAACTTCGTAACTTTGATGGGAATCGGTGAAAGCTCGTGAGTATGATGGCATTCTGTGAAAGTTAGTGAGTTTGTATTCCGGGCTTGTCGAGCGGCAACTCTTCGGCACATCACGGAGTGATGGGAATCCTCAGTTGCCGAAATGGCCGGTTAGTTTTGGGTTAGCTGGTTAGGGGTTAGAGGTTAGTGGTTAGTCGTTAGCTTTAGCAAGGGATCTATCTATATTACAATTGAGTACCGACATATCCCAGCGAGACAAAACAACATTTGACTTGGGATAACCGTATTGGCTGCCAGAGTTCCAAATGATGACACTCGCTCCACGGCTCCGCCGCGATCCTAAATGCTCCACCCGACTGCTGAAGTGTTATTTTGAATGTCAAGATGTCCAGTTCACTGTTCCTTCGAACCCTTCCGCCTTCCGAAAATTTGACTACATACCGAAACCACTTTTCGACCTCTTTCCCTTGGGGCTGATAGTTTACAGCCATTTGCAGTACCGAAGGCGCGGTCGAAAAATTTCTGATTTGGGACATTTTCAAAGAATTATCTGTAACTCAGTCAGTTCTTCATGGATTTGGATGAAACAATGCTAGATAATTCGGGCCAATTCATACGGAATTAATGATAGAAAAGATTTTGTGAAAATATGTCATATTGGATGATGTAGGATTTTGGGCCACTTTTGGGATAAATGTGTTCTAGCGAGGTCCAGGCATGTTCAAACAATGTGGTGTTTTGCAACAGGCAGCCTAAATAGATTTAGAAACATGTGATAGAGCCAGAACTGTGAATAATTCAGTCTGTGATGCTTGCAGTCAGGTCAGGATAACAGGCAACCCAGCAGGATCTGAAATATTATGGGGATTGAATCAAACACAAGATGTTATGTACTTTTGACTCTATGACATGTTTGAGAATGCTAAAAAATCTTTCCTAGCTAAAATACAGACCAGTGGGACATGAACTGGGCATGCCAGATCAGATTTATCGCCAAAACACCTCAAAATATCAGATCATCCAATATGACATATTTTCACAAAATCCTTTCTATCACTAATTCCGTACGAATTAGCCCGAGTTATCTAGCATGGTTCTGTTCAAATCCATGAGGAACTGATCGAGTTACGGGTAATTCTTTGAAAATTTCCCAAATCAGAAATTTTTCGACCGCGCCTTCGGTACTGCAAAGGGCTGTAACGAGCGGGGCTGTGGAGCCATTTCCCAATTTGGAACCCAAGTCCGAATATGCTCCTTTTCTGCCCATAACTTCGGATAAAACACTGCTGTGGTTATTATATGCCTAAGAACTTCCCGCTCAAGTAGGGAAAAAATATTGAATCATTGATATCTGTAGGGCAGCGAAAATAACAGTTTCTCTGAAATTGCACTTGAAATTTGGAATCTCAAAGTGGCTGCAATTTCTATATTATTGGGATCAGATCAAAGACAGATGTATCCCTATATCCCGGACTCAAAGGGAAATTGGTGAAAGAGGGCAAACAAGGCAATCGGCAAACACACAGAGAAACTGGGAAGGTGCAGCCGTGGATGATCAAATAATCAATTGTTGAACCATAGATACAAGGATGGGGTACTCCAGCCAGGTGAATGCTTGCGCAGCCCATCTCGGCAATTAAACAAGTGTATACAGAGAGTCAGCCAAGAATACTAGTAAAATGTGATCAGCCATTAGGTCGCGAGGAGTCAACCGAAGGTTGACGACGAGCAGTGTCTTCAATTTACTAAACAGTAAAATAAATTGCCAACCACAAATTACGGATTACCGTAGCGTAGCACGGGTAGCTTCTAGTATAAAAAAAAACACTCCCGGCCTTGTTGAAGCAACAATGATGGCCGAGATTCCGGGTTCTTGAACGTGCCGAGTTGAACTGACAAACTTTCACACCAGAAAAAGGGAAAATTAAGTGTGCCTGCAAACACACCTTACAGCCAAGGACAGTACCGAAGGCGCGACCAAAAAATTTCGATTTTCGGTCATTTTTGATCCCCGCGAAAGAATTGTCCATAGCTCGCTCAGTTTTGGGTCAATCAAGCTGAAACCTAGATAGATCTACTGTACTAATTCATCCGCAATTAGTGATAGAGCCAAACACGCAAAAACATATTTTCTTTGATGGCCTGGCAACCACGGCCCTCCTGCACATGAATTTCGTTTAGCGTGCCCAGATCAGCTCCAATGAGGCTGGATTTTTTGGAAGGGTGAATTATAGTGTATGGCTCGGGTGTGATAGAGTCGGAAATGTCGATTTTTTTTCTTCTGGCTTCTAGTGGCCCACTCAGATACATCTCAAATAGGACACAATGAATCTATTGTATCATCAACATTTCTGACTCTATCACACCCGAGCTATACACTATTATTCACTCCTCCCAAAAATCCAGCATCATTGAAGCTGATCTGGGCACGCTAAACGAAATTCATGTGCAGGAGGGCCGTGGTTGCCAGGCCATCAAAGAAAATATGTTTTTGCGTGTTTGGCTCTATCACTAATTGCGGATGAATTAGTACAGTAGATCTATCTAGGTTTCAGCTTGATTGACCCAAAACTGAGCGAGCTATGGACAATTCTTTCGCGGGGATCAAAAATGACCGAAAATCGAAATTTTTTGGTCGCGCCTTCGGTACTGTCCTTGGCTGTAATCTGTCAGCCTCATCGGCATGTTCGGCGCCGCTGAAAATTCACCTGAAACTGCGGGTTTCGGATATGCTGACTACGCTGCTGAGTTTGATAGAATAAGTCACAAAATCAACATAGCTTAAATGTGGGGTTTAAGATGCATTCGCAGCGAAGTTGATTATGTTCCTGAAAGTCGAAGCTTCAGCAGCAAGATCGGCGCGTCTGAAACCCCTAGTTTCGGACGCGCCGAAACCGGCACCGAGAACAATGGTGTCACCGGCAGCTTCGGCGCGGCTGAAATCGTTAGTTTCAGCTGCACTTTCAGCGTGCGCTGAAAATGCAGTAGAAACCACAAGTTTCAGACATGCTGAAATTCATCCGAGGATCATCTTGCGATGATCTGAGGATGAGCCTCGGATGATCCTAAGATGATGTCCGTTCCAGATGATTTTTCTTTTCTTTTTTCGCAGAACTCTATTTGCAATAATACATAAAGACATTCTATTGACGACCCCTCAGCGAGCGCCTATATTCTTGATATTGTCTTGCCGAACTTCAGTGACATCCTTGCCAACAAAACCGTGGTCGGTGCATGCAACAGAGTGCAAATGTGAGCGCTTTTTTCGCGTTCATCGCCACTTGTTATTCCTATGAAGCGTGCCGTACTTGCCAAAGTTGTACGTGACGTTTAGTTTTCTGCATTTAACCTTGTTTACTGAGTGCGAACAAAACTTTCTTCGAGACGAATACCCCGCTCTCCCGCGCCCCAGGAAATGCCGCCGCTGAAGGGCCAACTTTTCAGATAGTTGCTATGAGCACCATAAATCAACTCACAAGAAAACGTATCTGGGCGGCGATACCCCCCCAGAGGCGCGGGTCCAACCAGGAAAATGTGTCATGCATGAACCTCCCCAGCTCAGGTGCGGCCCATACCATGGGTAGCCGCTTCGGGATTGCGCTGACGTCCAGTGTGTGTGAACAGAGCCGAACAACGGTAGAATCCAATACACAGAAGGCAGCAGGTCGATACATGCAGAGTGCGGGATCACATCTACGCGGATCCACGACAAGTTCGCTATGAAGAATGCTCCATACGTAGAGTATATTGAGTTCAGAGCACATTTTTCCCTGGTAGATATGCACAAAAAAGACCTGATATCACCGCACGAGTCTCCACTCACGACCATGTATATCTTCTCACAGACCCCGGTTATGCTGACACAGTAGCTCTGTATGGAATTCTTGTTTAGTTATAAGGAAGAGGAAGGGAGGATGCGGCTTACGGCTATGTTCAAATCTATAAACAATATTCAACGAGAGCAAGATACCGAAGGAAGATGATGTGTACTGCTACAGGTAGTCGTGACTTCGGGGTTCCATTGTTTAAAGTCTGAGATATTGAACCTAGACGCGAGAGTTAAAGAGATACTCATGGAAACCAACGTACTTGGAATCGATCACATTGCAATTATCGCCCAGACTGAGCGGTGTCTGCACAAAACAGTTAATTCAACACCATCAAAGAAGAAAATTTGCTGACCGTCAACACAATATAAAAGGCGAAGCTAAAGACAAAGCGTATTTACCCCAGATCCCGGGGTTCGAATTCGTCGAGGGGCCAGTGGGCGGCGGTGCCGAGCCGGGCATAGTGCGAGCACAGTACATGTCGTTCAACACGAGATTCGTGGACGAAGGTGCGAGCTGGGGGTTGAGTACAAATAGCTCGGCCTGTGTCAGGTAGAACGTCGTCTCGACTTTACCGCAACTGTCGCCGTAGATTATTGTGTACCAGCAAGCGCCCTAAAGAGAAGAAAGAGTCGGTTATATCAGTATATGAAAGTGATTGATTACGCACGGAGGGGGCGGATCCGGCGGTAGCGTTTGTGGGCGTGGGGGGTAGCGCAGCCATGGCGTTCGTGACGAAGACAATCCATATTGAGGGCCTCTGGGAGCGTGACATCATTACTGTTTGCAAAACTAATTTCTATTTCCTGTCGCGCTCAGTCTGAGTTACTAGACTTCATACCAAGTTATTGACTGGCATGCAGTCTAGCGCTTCTTGCGTTGGATATCTTTTCTGACTGGATCTCGTCCTTCGTGCATGACATCTCGCCAATTTCCGGACCTGCTATATGGCCGCCCCCACCTCCCTTCATCGGCATTCACCCTGACCGGGAGATCAAGTAAGAAATGTGCAGTTCAGCTTCGTTGATTCCCAGCGTAGCGTGGTGGGTGTGGAATCGCCGGAATTCCGCTGTCCGCGGGTGCGGCGCAATGGAGGCGTGCGGATTTGGACATGCTCACTGTGCATAACATAGTATCGATACCCTCTTCCTGCACTCGCTATGCGCTACGTGTTATTCTTATTTGACTTGCAAAAAATATACTGCAGTTGTTAGCGCAACGATTCGCATAGAGTTCGTTATTCGCGTACTGAGAAGACTTGTGAAAAAAAAAAAACCTATTGAGCGGGACTTCGGATGATCCTCAGATGATCCTCAATTCATCCTCGGATGATCCTAGGAAGAGCCGAGGATGAATTTCAGCGCGTCTGGAACCGCGGGTTTCAATTGCGTTTTCGGCACGTGCTGAAACTGCAGCTGAAACCTCTGATTTCAGTCACGTCGAAGCTGCCGGTGACGCTATTGTTTTCGATGCCGGTTTCGGCATGACTGAAACTAGAGGCTTCAGACGCGCCAATTTCGCGGCTGAAGCTTCGACTTTAAGGTGCATAATCGACGACGCTGTAAATACATCTTAAACTACCCATGTAAACTACGCTGATTTTGGAGCTTATTCTAGGAAATTCAACCCCATAGTCGGCTCGTCCGAAACCCGCGGTTTCAGGTGCATTTTCAGCTGCACCGAACATGCCGCTTATGCTGACAGATTAAGGTGTGTTTGCAGGCATGCTTAATTTTGCTTTTTCCGGTGTGTTTCACATAAACCAGGCAATGTGACGAACTTTCACATAATACCATCAAAGTGACGAACTCTCGCAACGCTAAGCGAAGTCACTAAGTCACGAAGGTGGGTACGACTCCCCAGAGGGCCTTGCGAATGTGTTTGGAGATTGATTCATCCAGTGTATTCTAGGAAATCATTCTTCAAGCAGTATAAAAATGAGGGAACCAAACGACAATGGCAAGAATTGAATATAGATTTCAGAGAACAATGTCTGCATCGTGTTGGAAGGAAAGCCTCCACCCCGACTGGCCCCTGTGTTCCGAGTTTTGTTTAAAAAATAGGAGGGCCAATGTGTGTGTGGGCTTGTAATTTTGTGAGAAGTATGGAACGAGAGAAGAGCGTGAAAAACGGAATGAAATGTAGCCTTTAACCAAGAACCCGAGAGATCCTAGTCGCAAGTTGCTTGGACATTGTTTCCGGATGTGGGGCCTTCGACTTGATCCGCGAGCATGGAGAGAGTTCGGTATAATAGAGTCGGCACAGCAACACAGGGGTCATTTTTGTTGCGGGTTTACGAACCAGTACGGATTGAGCGCCAGACTAGGAAAGCTGAGGGTACTATGTCGGATCAGCACGCCGAGTATCGACTGCAGTCCGAACTGCCATTCTGCAGCATGCAAATCTTGCCAAATTCTACCTCAGGTCGTGTCTCACTCTCGTCTCTCCCAATAGCTCTTGAGGTGACCTAAAATCTATAACATTGACGCTTCTGCCAGTTCTCACAGCTGCGAGTAATACTAATTAAATATCCGCGTCCGCTGATGTCGTGTGCAAATTCCAACTGCCGCTTCTGCAATTACAGAGCCCACCAAGCACTGAATTAATGTGCCGTTTGTTGTCTGCCACCACTTCAAGACCCTGCAAACCTACTTATGTGTGTCTGCTGCAAGTGTGAAATCCAAGACTGCCCCGCTTTGTATCCTGAAACAACAGCATAATGACTGGCTCACCACTAAGCCCTTGCCACCTATGCTCAATATCTCATCCGGTGGGAGTTGCCGACCCTACATGGATCCCCTGTCTTGTACTAAGGTTTGTTCTGGTCTACCTTGCGACCATACGTCCATTCATTAATCACCTCTACTCTTCTGACACTTTTTATACAGAATGAGGATGCATCCATTGTGCTTTGCATCAAGGACTGCCCCGAGTTCCCTGACTTTCAGCTCTCAGAATCATCTTCGACTCTCGAGGACATGGGGTCCTGGAGATCGAAAACATCGAGAATATCCGACTGGAACAGTACTCAGAAGCCTACCATACATTCATCCTTGTCTCCTTCCGGCATCGATTCACCCTCACCACAGATTGTGTAATAATTCTCTGTCAGCATGGCATCCGTATGCAGAACGAAGCCGAGATCCTCACACGTTTTCATGAGAGAGCTCAAGGAGAACCCGTATTGGCCTGTTGTTGAGTCATCTGGAGCTCCAGAAATGGAAGCAGAACTTTTGAACTATGCTAAGGCCCTGGAATCGGACCCTATCTGCAATGGATGTCAAATTACGGCTGCCTGCTGCGCCTCTGGTCAGTGTCGCGCAGATGTCAACAAACCATCATGGATCACGTTACCTTCTCTACCGGCGGCGTCTCTGTTTCCGAAATAGCCCAATCGCATTCAGCTCCTCCCCTTCTACCTCCTGCACCGATACATACCCCTGCCTGACTGCATCTGAAAAACGAGATGCTGAATGTGCCCTGAAGGAGTACGATCGTCGTATGGCAGTTGGGAGTTTGGCCACTACAGGAGAGAAGGAAAGGAGACTGCAGATCATCAGTTTGATCTGCTTTGGTGCTGGGATGAGGGTAAAAAAAAAGCCAACAAGTGTTTCACAAAGAAACGGCTCCCACAGGATAACATACCTGAAAAGGGGGACACAATCTTACCTGGCTTCGTCCAATCTTCCTCTCTTCATGGAAATGAGGTTGTCGAGTAAGCCTCTTCTTGGTTCTTAATAGTGTGCAGCATGCGTAAAATGCGCTGAAAATCGCGACTGGGGGTAACTGCTGTCCGCAGTGTCACATAGATCATCACAGCATGTGCCCAACTCGACTCGACTCGATCGGAACTCGCCTCGCCTCGCCTTATGGAGTTGTGATGAGTTGATCAAAGTGTCTGACACTGGAGGCAAAGGTCCATGCACCTGGCTTCTAGGTGCGTGGAACACATGTTGGGGCACCCTCCTTGATGTGTGTGAAGGCAGTCAACAAAGGTGCTTATGGCAGGACAAAGGGGGGCTTTGTTTGCCCTGTGCGGAGGACAAAGCCCCCCTTTGTCCTAACATAAACACTGTTGTTGATGAGGTACTGGGGGCCGAGCAACTACCAGACAAGTGCCTTCCACACACCTGGCTTCCAGTTGGGTGGACCCTTGCCCTCGATGTGAGCTCACCTTCCACTGCGGCAACACCAAGGCCGACATACTATAAGCGGCGGTAAAGAAGACTATTATGTAATGGATATGTAACTGCCGAAATGGAGCCGAAATGTATATTTGGATAAACTCCTCCACCCCGCCTACCAGACTGACTCACCGACGGGGCGTGTTCATGGCTTAGCGGTGTTTCAGCGCCTCCAGTATTATTTTTCCTTGTTCAGTCATTAGCAATGTCTGATTTTTGCTCTTTCTAATTTGCTTAACAACATGATGTCAATATACATACATAATGCCAAGCACCTTCCCTGGAATTTAAGTCGCTGTGAGATAAAAGCACCATGGTATAATGGTTGTCCTTGCATTGGGGTCCAGAAAAAACTGTTAGCAGGAACTATAACTGGCAACAGGTCAAAGCCGGACCGCGTGGAATTTGACAGTTTTTTTTTAAAAATAGCCAGATGCCTACTGGATGCCTACACACTTATATATAAGGGTGCGGCCTGAATGCTTCCCCATTGTCCACATTCTGAAAATGACCACGAAAGCTGTTACATTTGACAGTTTTGTTAAAAATAGCCAGATGCTTACCGGGCGCCTACACACTTATATATAAGGCTGCGACCTGAATGCCTCCCTGTTGTCCACATTCTAAATATGTCCACTAAAGCTGTGAGGGATTTGTTTACTTTTCTGATTGATCCACACTCATAAGAGGCAGATCTCTGGGGCTAATGATGTTTCGGAATCTGTTTCAAGCAAGAGTACAGCAAACATTGGCACTTCTGTGAGTACATATATTGCATAGATAGATGAGTAAGTGAAGAGCTGAAATCATTTCAGGCTCCAGACAATGTAGGAAACCCACAACAGACACCATCCATCAAACCAGATCTCCAATGGCTAGGAGCAATTATGCTAACCCAGTATCAGGAGGTTGGAGAGCTGTCTCACCTTGAGGGTGCAATTAGGATATTCCAAAAATCAGTGGAGCTTACCCCAGAAAGCCATCCTGATAGAGCAGCATATCTGCGCAACCTTGCTGTGTCTTGGGCAATTCGTTACCAGAGGCTGGGGGACATGAATGATCTTGAGACTGCGATCATGAGGTTTAAAGAGACAGTAGATCTCACCCCGGATGGGCACCCTCATAGGGTAGGTCTGCTGCAGAGCCTTGCTGTATCATTCAAGGAACGCTACCGGAGGCTGGGAGACCTGGATAATCTTGAGGCTGCATTGCAGCTGGACCAAGAAACAGTTGACCTTATGTCAGATGGCGACCCAGATAGGGCAGGTTATCTGCATAGCCTTGCTGTTTCCTTTGCAGATTGATACCACAAGCTAGGAGATCTAAATGATCTTGAGGCCACATTACAAAGAAACCATGAGGCTTTGGACCTCACTCCAAAGGACCACCCAGAAAGAGGAAATTGTTTGCAAAGCCTTGCTATGTCCTTCACACATAGATACCGGAGGCTGGGAGACCTGGATGATCTTGAGGCTGCAGTAGAGAAATTTCGAGAAGCTGTCAATCTCACCCCAGGAGGATACCCAGATCGAGCAGTTCGTCTGCAAAACCTTTCTGTGGCCTTGACAGATCGATACCAGAGGTTGGGAGATCTGGAAGATCTTGAGGCTGTATTGTGCCTGGATCAAGAGGCAGTTGACCTTACCCCAGAGGGGGACCCAAATAGAGCAGGCCATCTGCACAATCTGGGTACATCCTTGACAGATCGATATTGCAGGCTAGAAGACCTGAATGATCTTGAGACTGCATTCCAGAGATTGCAAGAAGCAGTGGATCTTATCCCAGAAGGGCACCCAGAGAGGCCAGGTTGTCTCCAGAGCCTTGCTGTGTCCTTCACACATCGATACAAGAGGCTGGGGGATCTGAATGATCTTGAGATTTCATTGCAGCTGGGCCAAGAAGCAGTTGACCTTACACCAGATGGGCACCCAGATAGGGCAGATTGTTTGCAAAGTCTGGCTGTGTCTTTCACACATCGATACCAGAGGCTGGGGAAGTTGGATGATCTTGAGACTGCATTGCTGCTAGACCAAGAAACATTACACCTTACCCCAGAGGGGGATCGAAAAAAGGCAGGTTGTCTTCAACACCTTGCTACATCCCTCATGGCTCGATACAAGAGGCTGGGAAACCTGGATGATCTTGAATCTGCACTACAGAAAGACCAAGAAGCAGTTGACCTTATCCCAGAAGGTCACCCAAATAGGCCAGGTTTTCTGAAAAGCCTTGCTGTGTCCTTCACAGAACGATACCAGAGGCTGGGGGACCTGCATGATCTTGAGATTGCATTGCAGCTAGACCAAGAAACAGTTGACCTCACCCCAGAAGGGCACCCAGATAGGGCAGATTGTTTGCGAGGTCTGGCTGTGTCTTTCACACATCAATACCAGAGGCTGGGGAACTTGGATGATCTTAAGGCTGCATTACAGAGAAAACAAGAAGCTTTGGACCTCACTCTAGAAGGGCATCCAGATAGGGCACATCATCTGCAAAGCCTTGCTCTCTCCCCACAGATCAATACCACAGGTTGGGGGACCTGAATGATCTTGAGGTTGCAGTGAGGCTGGACCAAGAAGCAGTAGACCTCACCCCAGAACAGCATCCAGATAGGGCAGGCCATCTACAAAGCCTTGCTGTTTCTTTGAGAGACCGATACAAGAGGCTGGGAGACCTAAATGATCTCAAGGCTGCACTGAAAAACTTCCAAGATGCAGTTGAACTCACCCCAGAAGGGCATCCTTCCAAAGCAGTTCGTCTGCAAAGTCTTGCTCTATGTTTTGAAGATCAATATCGGAACTTGCATAGGCTAAATGATTTGGAAAGTGTCCATACTTATTACAGTGCTTCATTCAAAATACCTACCTCAATTCCAGAGCGCTCATGGAATGTAGCCCTCAGCTGGGCTTCTATCTCTGAAGAGTTCAAGTCATCCAATTGCATCACAGCATACTCCAATGCCTTCAATCTACTACCTGAGATTCTCTGGATAGGCCATAGTCTGTCTGTACAGCATGCAGCCATGCATCGACTCAATATTGGACAGGTCACCTCAGCTGCTGCAAAAGCCTGTATCAATTTTTCTAAGCTCAGATCTGCAGTAGAGATCATGGAACAGGGAGTAGGCATCACATTTCAGCAGATGCTCCAGTTAAGGACAGACTTAAATGAACTTACCCCTGCTCAAGCAAATAATTTGAAATACCTTTCTTTGGAGCTCTACAGTGGCACATCCCCTGATCCAAGAGGTGTTGCTATTGAGAGGGAGAACCTACTGCACAAGATCCGGCAGCAGCCTGGTCTTGAATATTTTCTGCTTCCAAAGCCATACAAGGCCCTTTGCCATGCATCCCAAGGGGGGCCTGTTATTATACTGAACAGCCACAAAGATCATTGTGATGGAATTATAATCCTGGATCCAACTTTGGAGCCAATTCATGTATCACTTCCAGATGTGACACTAGATATGTTGAAGTCACAACAAGAGGGACTCAACAAACTCCTTGGCCATTGCAATTTCAGAGGACAAGAAAAATCTCCATCAACCAGACTGTTTGGAAATTGGGAGGTCTTTGGATCCAAACCACGTGAACAGTGTTTTGCAGATCTATTAGCCTGGCTGTGGACTTATATTGTTGGCCCAGTTTATCAAGTCTTGGAATCAGTTAGTACATATCTTACTATGCTCTTTACATTTCACTAATTCTTCTTCAGTGTGGAGTCCACAATGGCAGGTTGTGGTGGTTACCAACTGGAGCATTTACAAGACTGCCTCTTCATGCAAGCCCTCCAACTGATCAATTTATTCATTCCTATACCGCAACATTGGGATCTTTGTTGGATGCATATGCAAAGAAGACCTCGACTGCTCCTAAATTTGGTATTGTTGGTGTAACAGACACTGGTGGTGATTCAAATTATCTTCAAGGAGTGGACGAGGAGGTCCAAAACATTCTTTCTATCATAAAAAACGAACAGGTGGAGTGTCTCAAAGGAGAGCAAGCTACAGTCAATGCTGTGAAACTTCAATTACAAGATTGCTCTTGGGTGCATTTGGCCTGTCATGGAACACAAGATGTAGCTGAACCCACTAAAAGCCGACTTCTGCTCTACGGTGGCAACTTGGAGATGGAAACTATCCTTAGGATGCCTCTCACAAATGCACAATTTGTATTCCTTGCAGCATGCCAGACAGCTATGGGTGATGCAAAACTTGTAAATGAATCCTTCCATTTGGGTGGGGGATTCATAGCAGCAGGATTTTGAGCTGCCATTGGGACAATGTGGTCCATGAATGATTCAGATGGACCACTTGTGGCACAGCTGGTCTACTCTCACTTGTTTCAAGCAGATCGACAGCCTGAGGCAAGTGATGCAGCCGAGGCACTGCACCTAACTGTGAAAGAATTGAAGGCAAGGAAGGTCCCATATGAGCGCTGGATACCATTTATCCACATGGGAGTCTGATTAAATCCAGGTACATTCTCAAATATAAGCATCAACATTTCAGTGGTTGTCTATTTCAGAGACTACAAATATGCCTATTGTTCTCTGTATTCTCTCACTTTCTGTAGTTTTGTAATATTTAGCACCATGATACAAATGCGATTCATTATCACTAGTAGGTGCGACTAACAGCTTGACTCGATTAACTGTGTACATACTTTAGGTGGCAGCTTTTGTACTTACAGGTGAGCTTGGTTCCTCAGTTGCCTGTGACACACCATACAGTGAAAGTAAGTCCTCCTTTTAGCATATCTGTGATGAGAAAGTGGCTCAAGAATTAATTTAATCGACCCGTGGATCAGTTGGGTTGCTCAGCCAGAACCGAGCTTCCGAGAGTGCCATCCACGGCTGACATCTAAGACTCACCTCTGGCACAGTAGCACTCGAAATAGTGTGATCCAATATTTTCTCCAATGGGGTAAGATTCGTGTTGAAAAGTTATCAGAAACATTTTGTTGTTGCAGGTTGCAAGAATGGCAAAAATGAAAATAATCAGCCCACCCATGTCATCTGTACTGGTCAAATTTTCTTCTGCGCACAAATATTACATGTGGATGAAGCAATTTATAAATAACACCTGAGAATTCAAATAAACTGCGATGAAATTGCCCGAAAGAATCCAGGACCCCACCTTGAACATTGCGGCATTGATGCCAACAGCTATAACAATCAGAAATCAGTCTCGGGACTTGGAATTGACTGGGCAGAAAGCGACAAGGATGTTTGTCTCAAGTCAAGCCGATTTAAATTTAATCACAACTCCGAGTCCGAGCTCAACTCAGTGAGTAAGCACCTGGAAACCAGCTGCTGGTAAATTACCTGAAAGAATTAAAATCACTGCGAGGTTGATTTCAAGGTTGTGGTGTCGAAGCTGAAGACAGAAAGATAAGGATGTGATCTATCCTGGAAATCGGAAATCGCGTTAGCGGATAGAACAACGTCGGGGCGTACTAGAATTGGCACAGAGCAGGGAAGAACTGACAAAAATAGGCGAATCGAAATGTGAACAGACGCAGTCCGAACCTAGCTTACCCGGAGGCACCTGGGGAGTAAATCCGAGTCAGCTGCAGCGAGGTTGCACAAACTCATGGAGGAAAATCACCCTTCTTGAACAGAAGACCTCAACATGAAGGGTGCGCGGAAGGCGTTTACATTGGCTGGGATGCATTGTTTTAATGGGCAATCGCGTTAATTGGAGAGACCTATCTCGGGACTGGCTAGAAATTAACAGGGAAAGGACACTAACAAAAATGCGCCATCAAAATCGAATTACAATCCTGCGAGCAACTTATTGCAGAAGGGCCTTGAGGATAGAGCAATTACCAAACGATATGTAGCAGCCGCTGAGACCCACACTGACCCATACAATATTAAAGAGAACAAGCCGATTTGGAGTATCTTGCCGAAGCGGGAGGACGGATGATGTGTCGTGCCCCCAGCAACTTACTAAGAAGCGCCTTGATATGAGACAATTACAGTCGGACGCCGTAGAGGCCTGGTGAGCCAGCAAAACTGAGATGAAGTACTTCAAAGTAGGAAGATATATATATTGCACAAGCAGGAGGTCGGACGGTGCGAAGTGGTAGAAAAGTTCCTGGTCTTCCGAGGCCGGGGTTGAGTTGGGCGCAAGACGAGTCAGGGTCAAAGGAATCGATTGGGGGTTGAATAAGCTCGAATGGCGGAAGTCTGGGTGAGCGCTCCGAAAATAGGTCCGAACGTTCATTTCTCCTGCAAATCTTGTCGTACCTCCCCAAATCCTAGGCTCGTCTTCCAAAATCAAGGCGCTCGATGTGACCCAAAATCTGTGACATTGATGTTTCTGCTGCTGTAAGCAATAAACCCGTCGCATCCACAGCCTCCAGGACGTGGATGATGACTGTCGCCCGCAGCGCGTCCGACTCCCGCACATGTAGGAGGGTCAGGAAGCGAGATGACGACTACTCCCGCATCCCACGCCGTACCGCTGCCCCGTACGACTGCCCACCATAAATCTCTCCGCACGGCGAACCCACCTCGCCGTGGACTAGGCCACGAATCGCGCGCGCACTTCTGCTGCGCGCTCTCCCCTACAACTCCGCGGCCTACGTCCAACGCCGACCTCATCATCGACGTGTCGGCGTGGACAGGCCTGCGAGCACCGCTGCCTTCGATGTAAAACCCACCCCGCTTTACACGCATGAGTGCGAATCCGTATCGCGACGCAGGGGTGCGCAGTCCCTCGCGTACGCAGTCCCTCCACCCGCACGCATACACGTCCGCAGCCCATCCTCGCCGGGGACATCAACAGCCCATCCTCACCCCGCAAACGCGCTCCTCTCGCAATCCGCACCGCCGCTGGACGGGCCACCCGCGCGAGTCGGGGGAGCGGGACGCGTAGTACGCGTCCCCGCACCCCGCCATTCCCCGAGCGAAGACGATACCTCCCCACCCTGCTAAAATTCCGCGCAGCACACTTCTCCCCATCGCCAAACGACGACGCAGACAGCACCTCCCCCCGCCTCCGCATTGCACCGATCTGCGGATCTGCGGGGGTAGGACCCGCATCCCTGCGCGCACGTCGCACGAGTCCCCGCGCAGGATGACTGATCACGCGCCAATGCCGATCGCGCCGCGGCCGCCCTCTCGCCCTCTCGCGACGTACGATGCCCGCGGACAGCACCGCCTGCGTCGATTCGGGTGGCACGCGGACCCCGCATGGCGTCCATCTACGCGTGTATCCCCCGCGCACCATCCGCGCGCGCACGCGCGACGTACTGAGGCATCAGGGACACGAACGCCGTCTGCTCACTGGACAGTGGACACACAACCTGCACGAGACACGGTCCCTCCGGATCCGCGTACGGCGTCCGTACGGGGCCTCCCCGCACCCCGCGTGTAACTTCCGCACGAGTCGCGTACGCTGCATCTCGGCGCAGGTACGCCGTCCCGATCCGCGCGCACCCCCGCATCTTCACGCACGTATGCAGCCCGGATCCGCACGCATCTCGGTGCCTGATCGAGTATATTCCTCCGCGCGCCAAGAACCAGACGAAATAGAAGTAGATAAATGAATAAAGAACTTGGGAGGATGAAGAGAGGATGTGGAGGATAGAAGGGCCGCCGAGTGATAGAGATAGATGAGACGAGGGTGTAGATGGTGTATGGACAGCGCGCGCAGAACCACCGGGGAGGGGGGGAAGGGAGTGGAAGAACGAGAACACAATAACACAAATTATAGCAGAGGACTCACCATAGTCCCCTTCCCATCGTTATCGACTGGCAGCGCAGGATACCCGTCCCAAAGACTTGGCTCTTGCGCAGATCGACATTTAGGTGTGCCATTGACGAGTATGCGGAAGGAAAGAAAGGAGACAGCGAAGGAGAGGCCGAGGACTAGGGCTAAGGCTAAGAGGAAGCATAGACTGAAAGAATAGACCGCGAGCAGGAAATGCGAGTGAGCTTGCGCTGGGATACAACGGAGGTAAGACGCACGATACACGAGGCAGACGTCCGGCTGGTTCCCGCTGTCCGTGGCCTTGGGCGGCGGCGGATGCGGCGGCGACGTGCTGCTAGTCGGAAGTGGGTTGCGACGTACGATGTCGCGAAGACATGGCGGGAGGAGCGTGTGGAAGGAAAGCGGTGCTGATGAGCCAATCAAGTCCGTCGGATCAACGGCGTTAACGTCCGAGCTTCCCAACGGCCTTTTACTCTGCTCTCCTCCACAACAACCACCCGCCGCATTACCCAAACGAATTCAACCATCAGCGCTAGCCAGAATATATCTGCCTTCATCCTCTTCTACGCCGATATCACAAGGCTGGCACCTCCACCAAATTCCGCTCGTACCCAGGCCTCGCATCCCCGCCTTTTCGCGCCACTCGGCGACGCCAATGCTCAAATTTGACAGCCCCACAGCCCCACAGCCCGCACAATCAGGGAAGTGAGGCCTGCGCCGCCTGTCTATTCCGCTTCGACTGCGATACGCCCGTTCCCCGCGTCGACTGCAACACGCACGCCTACCCGCGTCAACTCGGACGAGTTATGAGCCTGGTGAACGAGAAGAGGACCCTGGGCGTCATTCCCCATCTCCGTGCGCATACGTCTCCGCGTGCGGGCCAGGACGACATATCCCCTCGTTGTACACCAACCGCTGGGAGCACGCCGCGCGTTGGCTGTCCATAACGCCGTATGCATGCCCGCAGCGTGTAACACATCGTCCCCCGCATCTCCAAATGCACAAAGCCGCCCGGATTGCGGCGCCGTCCCTGCGCTCGCAGACTTCGGTCTACACGATTCCCAAAGTGTCGTGCGATCTCTCGCCTGTTGCAGCCCTCCGCCCACACGCACCGCCGCCCACAAGTCTCCGCAGGCGCGTTCTTGACACACACACACAGCGAGCAGGCGGGTGCACGCCAACAAGCCCCGGACCCCCGCGCATACGCTGTCCCTCCCCGAGTGCACCCGTCATCGTCGCAAGCGCCCCGCGCGTATCGTGTGCGATGCCTCCCCTCCGTGGACAGCGCACCCTATGCCGCCGATTTGGACACGTTGTTGCCCGTACCTCCGTGCGCACAAGCCGCACGAGCCCTCCTGCGCCATGGCTCCCCGCGCGCCAGCATCGCGCCGCGACACCCTTTCACGCAAGTACCCCTCACATCCCGATCTGCATGCGCCCGCTCGTTGAGCGTCCACATTCCGTGTGCAGTCCCGAGTCGTGATAGGGCAGACGATGGCATACGGTGGTGCCACGCACGAGCCGATACCGTCCGTACGAGACCTCGTCGTGCCCCGCGTGCATCTCTGCGCGCATACATCGTGCGGATGACACGTAGCCTTATATATCTGCATGCGTACGACGTGCAGATCCGGGCGTATTCCTCCGTGGGTACAAAAACGAGATGAAATAGATAAAATAAAAATAAAATGGATGTAGAATGTAGAGATCTGGGCGACGATAGGATGTATAGGACGAGATGAAAAGTGTACCATGATTTCATAGACATCCTCTCCATCCTTAGCCACCGTCCGCGACAGATACACGTCCTAAAGTTTGAAGCGGACAGAGTCCATTGCGAATATTTGGCAGTGGCGGCGGCGCAGCAGCAGAGAGCGGAGCGTGATAATCGGAAAGAAAAGAAAGAATGAGGGGCGCTATCGTTACTGCTGCCAATCGACGACTGCGTCGTTGAGGCCGACGTGGGATCGCGCCACAAGATTACGTGATTGAGATGGCAATCAAGCCGAAATGTATTTTTGGGCGCGACCAGACTGCCTCACCAACGAGGCGTGTTCGTGATTTACCGCCTTGAACACCGCCTTGATCAGCGGTGTTTCAGTGCCGACAGCTTGCCAGGTAGTATTTTGCTTGCTCAGTGTCACATTTTAATTTGGTCGGCATGAAACCAACAGCAACGCGAGATATATACATAATTGTCAAGCACTTTCCCTGGAATTTAACTCATTGTGAGGGGAAAACAGCAGAGTGGTCCAAAAGAAGCCGAAAAGCTGTTAGTAGCCACACCCCTATAATTGGCAGCGGGCCACAGCATCTGCCAGCAACCTGTTACATTTGACAGCTTTTTAAATAACGAGATGCTTCTAGGGCGCCTACACACTTATATATAAGGCGGCCTAGATGGCTTGATGCTTCCCCTTTGCCCACATTCTAAATATGTCCCTCAAAGCTGTGAGGAATCTGTTTACTTCTTTAATTGAATAATACTGATAGGAAGGCACAGAGCTTGGGTGCTAAAACTGTTTCTGAATTTGTTTCAAGTAAGAATACAGCCACCTCTGTGAGTGTATAGAATACATAAATTATTGGGTGAAGAGCTAAAATGATCTCAGGCATCAACAAACCCACAACAGACACCCTCCATGAAACCAGATCTCCACAGAGCTAGATACCTCCAAAGACTAGGATTACCTATGCTAATCCGATATCGGGAGGCTGGAGAGTTGTCTCACCTTGAGGCTGCAGTCAAGACATTCCAAAAATCAGTAGAACTTACCCCAGAAAGTCACCCTGATAGAGCAGAACATCTGCACAATCTTGCTGGGTCTTGCGTAATTCGTTACCAGAGGCTGGGAGACCTGGATGATCTGGAAGGTGCATTACAGAGATATCAAGAAGCTTTAGATCTCACCCCAGATGGGCACCCAGATAGGGCAGGTCGACTGCAGAGCCTGGGTGTGTCCTTGGGGGATCGATACCAGAGGCTGGGAGACCTGGATGATCTGGAAGCTGCATTACAAAGATATCAAGAAGCTTTAGATCTCACCCCAGATGGGCACCCAAATAGGGTACTTTGGCTACAGAACCTGGGTGCGTCCTTTGGGAATCGATACCAGAGGCTGGGAGACCTGGATGATCTGGAAGCTGCATTACAGAGATATCAAGAAGCTTTAGATCTCACCCCAGATGGGCACCCAGATAGGGCAGGTCGACTGCAGAGCCTGGGTGTGTCCTTTGGGAAGCGATACCAGAGGCTGGGAGACCTGGATGATCTGGAAGGTGCATTACAGAGATTTCAAGAAGCTTTAGATCTCACCCCAGATGGGCACCCAGATAGGGCACGTCAACTGCAGAACCTGGGCGTGTCCTTCACAGAGCGATACCAGAGGCTGGGAGATCTGGATGATCTGGAAGCTGCATTACAGAGATTTCAAGAAGCTTTAGATCTCACCCCAGATGGGCACCCAGATAGGGCAGGTCGACTGCAGAACCTGGGTGTGTCCTTGGGGGATCGATACCGGAGGCTGGGAGACCTGGATGATCTGGAAGCTGCATTACAGAGAATTCAAGAAGCTTTAGATCTCACCCCAGATGGACGCCCAGATAGGGCAGTTCAACTGCATAGCCTGGGTGTGTCCTTCACAGATCGATACCGGAGGCTGGGAGACCTGGATGATCTGGAAGCTGCATTACAAAGATATCAAGAAGCTTTAGATCTCACCCCAGATGGGCACCCAGATAGGGCAGGTCAACTGCAGAACCTGGGTGCGTCCTTTGGGGCTCGATACCAGAGGCTGGGAGACCTGGATGATCTGGAAGCTGCATTACAGAGAAAGCAAGAAGCTTTAGATCTCACCCCAGATGGGCACCCAGATAGGGCAGGTCGACTGCAGAGCCTGGCTGTGTCCTTTGGGAATCGATACCGGAGGCTGGGAGACCTGGATGATCTGGAAGCTGCATTACAGAGATATCAAGAAGCTTTAGATCTCACCCCAGATGGGCACCCAGATAGGGCACGTCGACTGCAGAACCTGGGTGGGTCCTTCACAGATCGATACCGGAGGCTGGGAGACCTGGATGATCTGGAAGCTGCATTACAGAGATATCAAGAAGCTTTAGATCTCACCCCAGATGGGCACCCAGATAGGGCAGGTCGACTGCAGAGCCTGGGTGACTCCTTCAGTGATCAATACCAGAGGCTGGGAGACCTGGATGATATGGAAGCTGCATTACAGAGATATCAAGAAGCTTTAGATCTCACCCCAGATGGGCACCCAGATAGGGCAGGTCGACTGCAGAACCTGGGTGTGTCCTTGGGGGATCGATACCGGAGGCTGGGAGACCTGGATGATCTGGAAGCTGCATTACAGAGAATTCAAGAAGCTTTAGATCTCACCCTAGATGGACGCCCAGATAGGGCAGTTCAACTGCATAGCCTGGGTGTGTCCTTCACAGATCGATACCGGAGGCTGGGAGACCTGGATGATCTGGAAGCTGCATTACAAAGATATCAAGAAGCTTTAGATCTCACCCCAGATGGGCACCCAGATAGGGCACATCAACTGCAAAACCTGGCTGTGTCCTTTGTGGATCGATACCAGAGGCTGGGAGACCTGGATGATCTGGAAGCTGCATTACAGAGATGTCAAGAAGCTTTAGATCTCACCCCAGATGGGCACCCAAATAGGGTACTTTGGCTACAGAACCTGGGTGCGTCCTTTGGGAATCGATACCAGAGGCTGGGAGACCTGGATGATCTGGAAGCTGCATTACAGAGAATTCAAGAAGCTTTAGATCTCACCCCAGATGGACACCCAGATAGGGCAGTTCAACTGCATAGCCTGGGTGTGTCCTTCACAGATCGATACCGGAGGCTGGGAGACCTGGATGATCTGGAAGCTGCATCACAGAGATATCAAGAAGCTTTAGATCTCACCCCAGATGGGCACCCAGATAGGGCACGTCGACTGCAGAACCTGGGTGGGTCCTTCACAGATCAATACCGGAGGCTGGGAGACCTGGATGATCTGGAAGCTGCATTACAGAGATATCAAGAAGCTTTAGATCTCACCCCAGATGGGCACCCAGATAGGGCACGTCGACTGCAGAACCTGGGTGGGTCCTTCACAGATCGATACCGGAGGCTGGGAGACCTGGATGATCTGCAAAGTGTGCATACTCATTATATTGATTCCTTCAAAATACACACTTCAATGCCAGAAGCCTCTTGGAATGCTGCCCTCGACTGGGCCTCTGTTTCAGAAGAGTTCAAGTCTTTAAATTGCATAACAGCATACTCCAATGCCTTCAAGCTGCTACCTGAGATTCTGTGGATGGGAAATATCCTTTCTGTACGGCATGCCACCATGCACCGACTCAATATTGGACAAGTCACTTCAACTGCTGTGAAGACCTGTATCAAATTTTCAGACATCGAGTCTGCAGTAGAGATCATGGAGCAAGGACTAGGCATCACATTTCAGCAGATGCTCCAGTTAAGGACAGACTTAGATGAACTTCCCCCTGCTCAAGCAAATAAATTGAAATACCTTTCTTTGGAGCTCTACAGTGGCACATCCCTTGATCCAAGAGGTGTTACTATTGAGAGGGAGAACCTACTGCACAAGATCCGGCAGCAGCCTGGTCTTGAATATTTTCTGCTTCCAAAGCCATACAAGGCCCTTTGCCATGCATCCCAAGGGGGACCTGTTGTTATACTGAACAGCCACAAAGATCATTGTGATGGGATTGTAATCCTGGATCCAACTCTGGAGCCAATTCATGTACTACTTCCAGATGTGACATTAGAGATGTTGAAATCACAGCAAGAAGCACTCAACAAACTTCTTGGTCATTACAATGTCAGAACCCGAGAAGAATCCACATCAACAAGACTGTTTGGAAATTGGGAGGTGTTTGGATCCAAACCACATGAAGAGTGCTTTGCTGATCTATTAGCCTGGCTCTGGACTTATATTGTTAATCCTCTTTATCAGGTCTTGGAATCAGTTCGTACATATCTCAGTGTCCTCCTCACATTTTACTAATATTTCATTTAGCATGGCATCACTAATGGCAGGCTCTGGTGGTTGCCAAGTGGAGCATTTACAAGATTGCCTCTGCATGCATGTGCCCCAACTGATCAATTTATTCATTCATATACTGCAACACTAGGATCTCTGTTGAATGCCTATGCAAAGAAATCCACTACTTCCCCCAAAGTTGGTGTTGTTGGGGTAACACACACTGGTGATGGATGGAACTATCTTGGAGGAGTGGAACAGGAGGTCAAAAACATTCGCTCAATCATCCACAAATCTCAGGTAGAGTTCCTTGAAGGAGAACAAGCTACAGTGGAGGCTGTGAAGCTCCAGCTACAGAATTGCTCTTGGATCCACTTGGCATGTCATGGCACACAAGATGTGGTTGAACCTACAAAAAGCCACCTGCTGCTTTATGAAGGCAGCTTGGAGATGGAAAGCATCCTTCGAATGCCTTTGTCAAATGCAGAATTTGTGTTTCTTGCTGCATGTGAGACAGCTATGGGAGATGCAAAACTTGTAAATGAATCCTTCCACCTGGGTGGAGGACTTATTGCAGCAGGTTTCCGAGGTGCAATTGGGACAATGTGGTCTATGAGTGATTCAGATGGTCCATTGGTTTCAAACATTGTCTACTCTCACTTGTTTCGAGAGGGCCAACAACCTCAGGCAAGCGAGGCAGCCAAGGCTCTGCAACTCGCCGTGAAAGAATTGAAGGCAAGACATGTTTCACATGAGCGCTGGATACCATTTATTCACATGGGAATCTGATCAAAGTCTTATTCCATATACCATTATGCCTACCTTGTTTTCTATTTACTATCTATCCATGTTCAGGGCATTCATACTCAATGTATAATAGATCATAGTGTCATTCCTCAAGTGTTTCAGATCATATAACTGCTTTACATGTATGTCAATTGGTGACCAGGTTTGTTTCACACTCTTTCCAAATTTTTTATAGCTCTAGAAGACCAGGGATTAGGTCTACATGACCATCCTCGACCTCACATCTCCCAGATGTTCCAATAAACTTCAAGCTTCAACTGTGTCAAGTCAAATCAGAATTTGAACCCCACTAACAATCTGAGCTCAAAGTGCAATACTCCGAACTCAATTGCGATGGTGACACCTTAATGATGAGGCTCTTACAACAAGATGCAATCTAGGAGATCAACACATTGGTTCACTGTGCAGCACAATATTAATACCATTACAGTCATTTGCAGTACCAAAGGCGCAGTCGAAAAATTTCTGATTTGGGAAATTTTCAAAGAATTACCTGTAACTCGGTCAGTTCCTCATGGATTTGAATAAAACCATGCTAGATAATTCGGGCTAATTCGTACGGAATTAGTGATAGAAAGGATTTTGTGACAATATGTCATATTGGATGATCTGATATTTTGAGGTGTTTTGGCAATAAATCTGATCTGGCATGCCCAATTCATGTCCCACTGGTCTGAATTTTAGCTAGGAACGACTTTTTAGCATTCTCAAACATTTCATAGAGTCAAAAGTACATAACATCTTGTGTTTGATTCAATCCCCATAATATTTCAGATCCTGCTGGGTTGCCTGTTATCCTGACCTGACTGCAAGCATCACAGACTGAATTATTCACAGTTCTGACTCTATCACATGTTTCTAAATCCATGCAGGCTGCCTTTTGCAAAACACCACATTGTTTGAACATGCCTGGACCTCGCTATACCACATTTATCCCAAAAGTGGCCCAAAATCCTACATCATCCAATATGACATATTTTCACAAAATCATTTCTCTCACTAATTCCGTATGAATTGTCCCGAATTATCTAGCATGATTTCATCCAAATCCATGAAGAACTGACTGAGTTACAAATAATTCTTTAAAAATGTCCCAAATCAGAAAATTTTCGACCGTGCCTTCGGTACTGCAAATGGCTGTAAAAGCCAAGTTGGACCAGAGGACAAACTGACAAGTAGACAAAAGCATTCTTGTGCCCGTTGAGTTCAGTAATCATATGAATTTTGAACTGATTTGAAGGTCAGAACTCTGCAAGTACACAATAGATGTTGCAGCACAAATATTGATTTTACAGCTCTTTGCAGAACTTAGGGCGCGACTCGATTTTTCCCCCCTTTTTTGGCACTTTTTTGATGGTTTGTACTAGGACAGCTGCCCTTTATGATTGCCAATTCTCATGAAGACAGATTGATTTCAAGGAGGGAGGGGTGAGAAACCAAACCATGAAGAAACAAGCTATGAGACGGGAAAGAATGAGGCACGGGGTGGTTGGGCATCAGAGTTTTGACAAATAACTTGTGGAGCTTGTTTGACCTTGTACAAGGTCAAACAAGGCCTAACAAGGTCTAAAGGTCACAAGCTCGCAAGGCCACCAGAAAGGTCAAAATTTTCATCAATTTTAAAAAAAATCCCGCATTGATCTGAAACTGAATCAGGAATTCATGGGGGTGTTTCTTGACTCCTGAGTTTTTTTGACCTTGTGAACTTGTCCACAAACTCAGGACAAACTCACAAGCCCAAGAAGGTCACCAGGGATTTGTCAATTGGCTGATGGGGCAGGGAGGAGTAGGTGAGTTACCACATGTTGTTTATTGAAATAAATAGAAAATGGAGAGCCATGTTATTGCCCATGATCGACGGCATCACATGGCTAGTAAACAATACAAACAGTAGTAATATATCATTAACTCCGGACTTGGAGCGCTGAGTCTCGCACACATGGCGGAATTTGCAGAGTATTTTCAACTTGTTGACCATGGTTAAATTTTCATACATCCTATTGCATCACAAGTCATTCCAGGATCCAGGGTGAGGTTGCAAACTTGTATCTGGTTGCAATAGAGGCGGACAGACTACCACTGGTTTGAATGATGGCAGAAGGGTTGACTTCAGAGGTAATATAGGAGGTTTAATTAAATAGACGGACGGTTAAAATTAGGTTCAAGATTGGGCAAGAATCAGCACATCCAGTGCAAGGAGAGGTTTGAGTACATACTCCAGATTACAGATGAACTGGGCTGGGCTGTGCATTAATGGGGTTGGGCCTAGTCCGATTGAGTCACGTGACGGTTTGTCTGTGTTTGTTTTCTTCACCCTCTTTTGATTCGGAGCAAGCTCTCCGTCATTCGGAATACTACTTGGCACTGTGAACAGCGGACACACTTTATATCAGTGTCCGAAGACATACGAAAATCAGTGTCCAAAACACTTCAAATCAGTGCGCCTGCGCTGTATATTAGTGCTTCCCGGCACTAATATACAGTGCATGTGGCCAAAATTACCCTTTTATACAGTGCTTTTTCCCGTAATATAGTGCGTGGAGGCACTGATTTACAGTGCTTTTGGGCACTGGTTTGCAGTGCATCGGGGCACTGATTTGGGGCCGCCGGTTCAATTTTTGGTTCAAATGGTATATATTTAGGTATATACTACATCGTACTAATTACTGCCAGAACCAGTTAATGACCACACTCACTGATCAAATATGGTAAGGCTTGAGTCGGAATTGGCCACGAGACGGGTAACGGAATAGCGAACTTCGAGAGGAATTTGCAGTAGGGTGGTTGCGGCGAGACATACAAGGTTCAAAAACACGGGTGAGACAAGTTGAAAAGGCGCACGGGAGCCTGCTTACGAGGTGATAGCATTCTACGACGACCTGTTTGAGGAATGCGAAACCATGCGAAAGGGGAAAAGATGTAAGATATTAGCAATGCTCGTGCGAAACCAGATACCGTACCTTGACTTATAAGCCTTGTATTCAACTCAATTGACGCTGCAGCGGAGAAAATTTTAAGTGACATGAAGTTCAAACTGCTCGGCAAAGAAGCTCACGGGTATTATGATCCATAGGAAGTCCGACAGAAATCCCTGCCCCATCTTGGGTACTGCCCACTAGATGAGAAAGATTAAATTAAAGGGATTCGAGATAAGGGCCGAACATTACCGGAGATCCACACCGTCGGCCGCGCGGACTCAAAAAACCTCAAGATCTGGAGTGTTGATGCACTTGATAAAAATGGAGCCGAGGGCGGTGGCAGCAAGAAACGCGACTCTGAGAAGGCTTGTAAACGTCGTGCATGCACCGAAGGGAATATAATGAATACCAACTCTACGGAGTAGGGAGGGAAGAGACGAACCATACACCAAGTTCGAGGGCCTGATAAGTTCCTTATTCGACTCGCGCTGCGGGTGGAAGTTCAAGCAATGCGGAAAAAGAAGAAAACTTACTGGGAACGAGTACAAAGAATCCGCTTCTTCCGGGGCTGCGAACTAGATAAGAACGATTAGCTTAAAAGCCATTAAGATGAGGACGGAAACTTATTGTAGACGCGCACTCCAAAAAAGATCCGTGGGTGGGCGAATATTGAAACAAAGTCGAGAGCGGCGGCAAGGAACGGGATTCTGACAAGGTCGGATCAGTAAGAGGCGAGATGGAGGCATGCTTACGACGCGGCGGAGACTCGAATAAAATGCAACAAACAGTTGTGGGGTCTTGGTGTCGATGGCGGGACGGCGGAGAACCACGGCCAACCGAGAACAAAGTAGACTCACCCTATCGGCTCGAAGATCCTCCAGACCGTGGCTCGACACAAAGTCAACTATCTGTAATGAGGATTAGAGTGAGTATGTGTAAAATGAAATGAAAAAGCCATAAACGACAGGGCGCAGATGTGAAATGGAGATGAATGAATTGAAATCTCTCGGTAAGAAGTGAAGATTACTCACAGAATGATGCCAACAAACAGCGTATTTTCAACGCTCAAACAATGTAAGAGCATGTGAGAGCCAGAAAGTAGAACCTGCTTACCGTTGGTTTCGGCGGTCTGGACCGTCTGGTTTTCGACGATTGCTAAAGCAATTAGTATGAGGGCTTACTTCAATTTGGTGCGAACCCGTGCACAGCGGAAAATGCGGAGAAGGGAGAGCTGGAAGCAGGTCACGATCAGGGTAGGGATTTATGTACAATGCGACATGATAGAGGGGAGAACAGTGAACAAGACCATACTTGGGGGAGATGGGGATGGAGTGAAGGAGCGGGCAAGGAGAGCCGGAAGGGAGTTATTTATATAACGTGGGATACCGCGGTAGGAAGGATGTCGGGACAGAAGGGGGAATGGTAATCGGTTAAGAAGGCCGAGCAAAAAACGGGAATAAGGAAAGCATGAGGAGGAGAGAGAAGTTCAGGGAAGGAAGCAAAATGGTGTGTAAGTAGTTAAGCCATAACGGGACAACAAGGGCCGTAGAAGACGAATAGGACATAGATCGGGTAAGACATTAGCCAGGGCAGGGAGGAGAGGGTGTATGATGATGGAGAAGAGAGAATAGCCAGAACGAATCAAAGAAAAAAGAGTCAGCAACCCAGCCCGTTCATCGAGATGTCACAATACGCACCTCGTTCGCTGTCGGATGCGTACTCTCCGTGACGTGTCTGTGGCATAATTTGCTGGAGTGTCTCAGCGAGGGATCAGGGAGAGAAAGAGGTAGCACCTGGATATCGAGGTCCGGTAGCCAAGATCAGCAGAATTGCGAGGCGAGAGAAGAGAAAGAAAGACGCAGTCTGATTATTAGTTGCTATTCGTTCCGACGATGAACCAACTCTTTGTTCCGCCAGGGGTGAGTAGGACCACTAGAGCAGGTATAGAAGGCTGTTAGTTTGCGAACATTCGCGGAAAAATCCCGTGGGCAGCCCCTTTCCACTCCCGCCCGCTGGTGCCCCAGGTTTGAGTCAATTGCGGCAGGTAGGGGGAAAAGGGGGGCAGAGGGGATGAAATGGAGTACTCACAGTAGTTTGAGTATGTTTTTGAACGGCCAGAGTGCGTATCGGACCTGGGCTGCGGCCTTGTTGGCAGAAACAACGGAAATCTTGTGTGCCGGCGTCGATGGAACAAAGAAGCATCGGACGGGGGGGTAAGCGTGCCGGGAGCGTGTTATTTAGGGTATAGCATCGTTCTTGACACAACCTACCGGTGAAGAGAGGCGGGATATGCGTAGGCAGAGCGCAAGGATGGTGGAGGAGGAGAAGAGCGGAGTTTAAAATGTGAGCCCTCAGTGCTAACATGTACAAACAACGCTGTATTCAACCGTCAAACCCACAACAAATATTCCTGGAGCCCTACAAGTTAATCTCAGCGTAAAAGAAATGAACTAAAAGTACGTTGGATGACCCCTGCTGTGAAACAGAATCGCCGCAAACAGTAGTGTTATAAAACATGGTCAAATCCCGGCTGTGTGCGGCTAGAATTAATTGTAAGTCATATCAACTCGGGGGCAGCCTTTCTATCATTTATATAGGTGCCGTAGGATGAACAGAAGGAACTTGTGTACTCAGATTTTCTTAGCTGAACGATTCCCAGCTACAAACTGACTTTAGGGGACATTTCAATTACAATTTGAACTTCAGAAAGCGACAATTATGCGGTGGTCAGCAGCAGGAATACAAATCATATGCAGGTCAGTCAAGGTATCTAAGGTAGGACGGTCATGTTAATTTGTGGTGGCAGCTCGTACTGAACTCCTCGTGGTGTAACGCGGCGGGCCGTGGTCAACATCCGTCGTTACGGTTGGAGGTTTGGGCTTGGTCTTTTTACTGTTTTTGGAGGAGTTGGTATCCTTTACGAGTATCAGCTGAGAATCAATAAGTATAAGACCGCCTTGACTTACGTTGGCCTCGTTCGATTTTTCTAGGCCTTTGGCCTTGGGCTTCACTTTGGACCCGCGCTGGCATAACTTTAGCAAATCGGGATTTTCCTCGACATCAATGCTCACGGGTGGGAAATCAGCGATAGTTAGTTCCACAGTTTCTGGTGCGATAGGGTTGTCGACCTGCATTCAAAGTTAGAACAGAAAAAGAACGATTGAAACAAAATCATCCTCACAGCTTTTCTTAGAACCTTGGGCGGCTTGGATGAACCAAATCGAGGGTTGGACTTGGGAGAAGGGGTTACAAGTGGTGATTTCGGGTGATTTGCAGATGATTTAGTTTTTTTGGCGGACTTGCGGGAGGGCGAATTGTTGGGATGCTGATTCCAATCACGGATAGGGCTGTATTCCTGTAGAAGGACGGGATGCTCGGCTTGCTCGTCGGAAATTTCATCGTTCAGCTGGATGAGAGAGAGTAGTGCAGGGTTTTTGAGGTTTCCCTGAAACACCTCGCCATGTTCGTTGCTGAGATTTCTGATATCAATGGCATCAAGATACGAGACTTCCATATCTTGAGAAATGAGATATGTTGCAATTTCCGGCACGAGAACGTATTCAATGAAGTCAGAGATTCGGAGAACATCCTTAGATGACGAGTTTTCGGTTTCCGAGTCGATTCTGTCGGACTCGGCCAGAAGAGCAAGTTTGATCGTCAGGCGTAGTTGACGTTTCACGTCCGCGAATGATTTGGATAAGATGCGACAGATGGTCGACCCGATGAGTTCGGATCCAATGGGTCCTAGGCTTGGATACACATCAGCATGAAATGCCAGTCGGGATGGATTGAAAACAAACTATCCACACCGCGCGTTCAAACCAGCATACTCGAAACGTTGTTCTCTGCCGACATCTGTCTTTCCAAATTCATTGATCTTGAAGTCAATTGAATCTAGGAAGTCGTTCCAAGTCACCGTGTTCTCAAGTTGGCAGGCGTCTGTGCAGATCGAAAGAATCCGACTTTCGAGTTGGAGTGTTTCTGTGACGATGGTTGGGAGGTCAGTGGAGAGGGGCCACCCGCGAGTACGTCCTAGTTCTCGAAGTCGTAGTATCTTTTTTTCCCAGGAAATTTGGGCGCAGATCGCGTGATCAATCCCGCTGAGTTCGCGAGAACTATATTTTGACTGGGCAGTTAGCGTCCGGCATTCGCTATATAGTTGGGTGATTTCACGACTCAGTACGCCAGTCGGAATAGAATCTTTGCACCCCTTGATAGGGCAATTAGGCGATATCTTGAGGCATATATTAGCGTAGGCATAGAAAAAAACCTGAAAATAGGTGAACTCACTGGCTCTAAGACGCTGTTCATTTTGGGCTCGATTCGAACATGTCAGAGGAACCCAGACAAATAGTTGCACCGATACTCACTTTCTTTTTGGGTGGGCTATCGTCGTCCTGCATGGGGGACATCTTGCGCTTCTGAACCTTTAATTTCGGCAGAACATGATTAATTACGGTGGATGTAGAAAGATGATCCCAACCTCGGTCGTCGCCTGGGTTTTTTTTTTCGCCTCTTTCCCATTAGTCTGTGGGATTATTCGAACTAAATATGCACAAGAATTCCAGGGCACTCACCGTTTTGATTTTCGTTCTCTTGGTGTCCACTTCCTCGTTGCCCTCGTCATTTGTTTCCTGCTCCTTCTCGTTGAACTCAATGATTAGGTGAACACAATGCATAGGAGGATCAATCACCCACCTTTGTCGCTATTTTCTTCTTCCCCACCTCCTCCTCATCGCCATCGACCGGTGACTTCTTGGATGATTTCTTCACCGTCTTTTCCGACTCGTTAATCTGTATGATGTCTCCAGAAATTTGTGGAAGAATTGATAATCACTCACCTTTTTGGCTGTCTTTTCAATCTCTTCCTCGTCACTCTCAACCTGCACACGCTTGGCTGGTTTCTTGACCGCTTTCTTGCTCGACTGCACAAAAACTTGAGCGGAATTGGTTGATTAGTAATCACTCACCTTTTGTGCCGCTTTTGAGACTTCTTCGTCGTCACTCTCTATCTCTTTGCACTTGGAAGATCTCTTCTGATCCTTCTTGACCTTCTGTAGAATTGGTTGAGAGAGAGAAAAGGATTAATGAGCACTGACTTTAGTTGATGTTTTCTTCCTAACCAAATCCTCCTCCTCGCTCTCTGCCTCTGTACGCTCGGAGGACTTTTTCGCTACTTCCTTGGTTGACTGCATAGCTAATTGAGTGGAACTTGTAAAAGGCTTGATGATTACTCACCTTTTTGGTCGTCTTCAAGACTGGTTCTTCCTCAGCCTCGTCATTTTCAGAGCCCTCCTCAGCGGCGCTTTCGTCGTTGTAGCCCAATGAGGCGTTGGAGCCGCCGTCAGATTCGCCAGAGGCATCAGAATCAGGGAGGGATTGTATTTTGCGTTTCTTCCGTGGGGGCTCGGCCTCATCACTTTGAGCTCGTTGCTCGGTGGCGAGGGCTTCGGCCTTCTCGTCCTTGTTAAATGTATTAACGGAATTTTGAAGTGTCTTCGTCATAAGGTCGCGGACAGCCCATCCTCCCTGGAAGCGTTGAAGAAAGGGGTATTTTTCCATCGTCTAGGATCTCGTTTGTCCAAGAACACATGGGGGGTGTGCGAAACAAACTCACCAACTTGATTACCATATCCACCCGAGTCTGATCTTGCTTTTGTATTGTTTTCTGAGGATTCAGGTATCTGAAGGTATGGCTGCGAATAAGACGCTAAAAACCGATGTTTAGCGCGCATATATCCATCATACGAGGGAGGGAAAAGTACCGAGATCCGACAAAACTCCTCGCCCTTGTTTTTGAGACCCATTGCTTCTTGGACATTGTAACCATTTGCCCGGCCCGCTCAACCCTCAGGGCGAGAAATTGAGACCTTCTTAGATGTCTTGTCCGGATAGCGGCGCTTCAGGAATGCTTTGGTGCGTCAGACTCCACGAATTGAAAAGATCACCAAAGACACACCTATCTCCTTGTCTTTTTCCTTCAAAGCCTTTTCTAACCGTATGTTGCGCTGTTCAGTTGATTCCTGGGGTTGCTTGGGCATTGTGAGGAGATGAAGAAGAAGTCAAGAGCCGACGCGACAGCGTGTTAATTGGCTATGTTTGGCTATTGATGTGGCGGTGGACCCTCGCCTCGCCGCTCGCTCAGTTGCATTGTTCTTCCCCATGAAACTTTCGTCCGACACAAATTTTCTAAGGTATTTTCAGGTCCCATAGGACTATATAATCAGCAATTTTGAATCATTCGTCGCTCATGGCAAGACACCGCTTACTTAAATTTTTGGACCCACTGTAAAATGTGTTATTGGTTGTCCAGAATGCGCCAAAAAAAGGCGGCCGAAAAACGGAGGGTTATGATGAGCACTATGACCCGGTTTTTCCACTAAGATATCGATTTTGTGTGCCTACTATTATAGTATCAGATTTATTATACTCACGGTTGTGTCGCATAAAGGAAATTATTTCATTGAATGGGTGGAGACGGCACACAATCTGAAGAGGCATGTGATGCTGGTTTAATCAAATTGAACTGTTTATCTGGCCAGTGACTGCATAACCGCTTCTATATGGTAGATTGAACCTTCGAAGTTGACAAGAACGGATAAAAAAGCTGCAACTTGAACCCTGATCTATTTAAGACCTGAACATCGAGAATCCTAGAAGGTTTACTCAAATAAATACAACAAGGGTCACTTCCGGATTCTCTCCTCCTCCTCATCCTCCTCCTCTGGATGATCTGCGGGAATGAACTCCGGTCTAATCATCCCGCCAGTGCGATCAATGGGATACCACTTGTTACGGGTTTGTACCCGGCCCACAACTGCACTGATGCTCTGGATGTCCGTCACAATTGGGGTGAGAGCCTGCGAGTGAGACACAATTCCGAGGGCCGCATCCCTCCCTCCGGTTCTGTAAGGTGTTATAACCGCCAGCAATTGAACATCACCCATCAATTTGCCCCATAATTTCTTGTTGGTGTTTGGAATCTTGCACACCAAGATCTCGTTGAGTTGGCCATAACAGGTTTCAGGGACCCACTCCCTGGATCGTTTGACCTGAATCACACACTGTAGGAAAAATCAATTTCGATCAAGACCAGAAGTAAGGTGAATACTTGCGCGAATGAATGTTGTGTTTCGAGCAGACTCATTCCGCCTCTCAGCCGCCCACACACAAGAGATCGAGTCACCATCCACAATTCGGACCTTGCCCCAACGTGCCATAGTGGCTGGAAGTTCTCCTTCAACGTCGCGAATATTTTTACCAAGAACTGCGGCGAAATAAACAGCAATTTTGTGCCGCATAGGATCATCGGGGCAGTGGTTTTTCTGCACCGGAACACGTAGGATGGTTTGTGGATCTGTGAGCTTGTGAGGTAAAATACAATCGTAGGCTCACTTTACTCACAGTGATCGTACTTGCACTCTGAAGATGACAGGCCATTTGTACGGTGGTATGGAGATGAGAGTTCATCTGATACATCGTAGAGAGCATCCAGCTGCTCGAGATATGCTCGATGCAGGACAATGTTGTTCAAGTTCGCCCATGGTGATTGCTTTGAGCGAAGGGCACCTTTCAAGAAACCGCAGTAGCGTTCCATCCAGAATGTCCACGTTGTCCAACTAGGGCCGCAAAAGAGGATATCGTCGGGGATGTGAATAAGACCGTGGATTGTGAGGGTGCAGGCAGAGAGTCGATCTTCAGCATACTGGTAATAGAATCTACAGCAAATTAAACAAAGCCGTAGATGCAGAGGAGAGCTTACTGTTCATAAGTTCGAATCCAGGTGATGATGGTATCTTTGAGCTCATGAATCTGAACAGTGGTGAGAGTGAAGCTGATACACGATTTGATAATCGCAGTCAAGTCACAGAGATGATTGTGGTACTTGGAATTTTTGAAGCGGCCTTTGAGCAGGATCGGGGCGAGATATGTAAACCAGAAGCACCAGGCCTCGGCTGTGAAGTTTCCTGGCCCGTTAACCATGGAACGAATGAAATCGGCTGGGATATCCTTGACAGCTGAAGCTGTCTCCCTCCAAATCTCCTCTCAAATCTCCGCTGCAATTTCGTAGTCCTCTGTGCCAACATCCAGATTTTTGAATTTGCCGCTCCAAAAGTTGACAAGAATTCGAATGATGTTCTCGAAGAATAGGTGCATAATATCCCAGGGGAACGATCTCGCAAAATCGAGGCAGCCGACTCGCCCTAGCGCTGGAAGGCCCTCCATCCCCCCATCAAAGGCGACATCGCCCCCGCGTCTCGCAACCCCGAGTGGCCGCAACTTGTTGAAAATATCGAACCAATCTTGGTGAGTACGCAGCGGGAGGTTATGTGGATTCCATGAGCGTCGTGGCTCTCCAGGAATATCAGGATGTGTGAGAGGAACATAATAGATAGTGTCGCCCAACGGATTTCTTGCTCCTTTGATCTTGCAGGAACGACAAGGTGAAAAGCCGTTATGGCCTTTGACATTCAGCATTTTCTCGATAGCTATAATGTCACCCATGCCAAAAATGTTGTAGGCGTGAAAATCGAAGACAGCCTTTGTGACGCAGTTGTAGGTAGGTACACCAATGGCAAGCAGAGCACATTCATCGTCAAATGGAACAAGATAGCTGGCCGTGTCTTTGGGGTTATTCGGACCGGAGATGATGCCGGCGCAGATGTGACTCTGCAAATGAGTGCGGGTCTGCGGTCGGATATTATAATTCTTGAGTAGAATTGGAGTGGCCGAGGGACCTTTGCGTCTGCGGTCGAAGAGCAGATAGGAATCGAGGCAGACCCCGAGCGCCACATCATACTTGCCGGAGAAATAGCAGTGCGGCAGCTCCTTGCCGTCAACTGTCACTTTCTTGTTGCGCAGCGTCCGGTAGTGCATGCCATCGAACACGTCGGATACTTCGCCGGGGCGATGTTTATAATCATGGTGATAAAGGAGGGCGTCAATTTTTTTAGGATTGGCGAAGAAGGCCTGTAGGCGGGGAATGACAGGAAGATAACAGAATAGACGGCGGGGTTTGTTGGCGGCGGTGTAACGGGGTTCCTTGCAACGCGGAAAATAGCAATGAGTGAGATCGGCGTAGCGTCCGGTGTATGCATGGCACGAGTTGGGGCAGCAATGATACCAAACGGGCTCGACACGGGACAAAATTGCGATGTGATGTATCATGACCCAATGAGAGCTGATCTCCAGCTTGTTTCGGAAAGCATGTCGCAGGTGTCTAAACGCGGATCGTGGCATTTTAGACACCAAATCCAACTTGAAGGCGCGTATATTGTCCCGGTCTTGTTCGGTTAAAATCTCGTTGCCTGCAATAATAGAAGTGAGACATGCATTGAGATATCTATGTGGCAAAAATGGACATACGGATCTCCCATAGATTCTGCTCGTCCTCCGAAAACAGCATTTCATCTAACTCCTTGCGCATCTCCTCGAACGATATCGGGATATCCGAGTCCAACTCCTCATCAAATCCGACCCATTCTTCATCCTTCAAAAGGTCTCCTTCCTCCGAACAAGAGTCAATGTCCATGGGATTGTCAGCCATATGAGAGCCTGAATCAGACGAATTCTCTGCAATAGAGTCGCATTCATTTTCAAGATCTGTGTCAATGTTTGTGGAGTTATCGTCAGAGGAGATGTCTGTCGAATAGTCGGGGGTGGGATTGGTATTTGTGGAGGGAACAGCCAGGGAAGGGACATCCACTTCAATATCGGAGGGTTCCGACTCAGAGGATTCTTGTTCTGCCGGATTCTCTCTCTTGTAGTGGCGCCTGCGGGTACGTCTGGAGCGTAATTTGCCGCATGTAGGCTTACACCAGCAAATTTTTTTTTTATCTTGTGCCATGGCGAGATAACAGCTAAACAATGCTGATGAGCCATGAGGGGTACCAGAAGTAGACTATAGCACACAACATGGCTCTGAGAACCTGCCCGAAAAAAAACTGAGGTGGAGAGCACGAGAAGATCCGAGATTGGAGTCCTTGGATACTGTTTGTGGGTTGGGCCGTGAAGAGTTAGCTGTCTGGAGCACAGAAAATGGGTCACGGCTCCGGCCGCACAGGGTTTTATGACAGAGATTAGACAGAGAGTAGAAAGAGGATAAATGTGTGGTGCAGTCAGAGCGAAGTCGCGAAGACCAAATACGGGCACGTTTACGGTGATTGCCGCTTGCACAGCCACTTTGATGCATTATGATACCGATAAGATTATGATAAGACAAAAATAAAGATTGAACACTGATATCAAGTGCATTGGAAATCAGTGCCTCGAAGGCACTAATTTATAGTGCACAGAAAAACACTAATTCTCGAAGCACTTTATATTAGTGTCGAAATCCAACAATCAGTGCCTGAGCACTGATATACAGTGCTTTTACTATCCACAGTGTTGGGATCCAAAACCCTGATATCTGTTGGTTAAAGAGAAGAGCAAGCCTCGGGACACTTGGCTCCTTACCGGTACCATCTTGGACAGCATAAACGAGAACCCCATTTCGTACGACACTTACGATGATTTACACGGCGATGAAATTTCAGGCGGAGGTTTGGGTGCAGGGGCACTCGGAAGTGGAGATGAATTCAGCTCGGGCCAGGAGGCCTAGTATTAGAAGGTGTACTACTAGTATACAGCGTAGGCGGTGGTAAATAGTAAGATGAGGCAGAATATAACTCGGTGGATAAAGGAGATGCGTAAGGAGACATTGGGTGAGCTGGAGTATTTGTAGACCATAGTTGAGATGGCTTGGAATCGAATTAGGTGTGCTAAGGGGTGTCGTGGAATAATGTCGGTGAGATGTGGTTGATTGTATAATCTTGGCAAGTCGTTGAAGTCGGCTTGAATAATTTCTGGTATTCAAGGGCTTGATTCTGCGTGTGTGAGTAAGGGAACTAACGAAGCGGAAGAACGACTTTAACGTGCGGGAGGAGACGTAGTGTTGGCTCAACGCCGACCGTCGGACGTCGCGTCCGAAGCGCCACGCTTGCTATACTTTCCCTAATTCTGGGTACCTCAGCTCGCGTCTCGCTCTTGTCAATCGCGCTCTTGATGGCCAGTCCCTAAAACATCAATGTTTCTGTCACTGCTTACTTACAGCTGTAATAAAACTCTGTATCCGCCTCCGGAAACTTGTGCAGGCCGCATCTCCGGTGCTGACTCTTGCTCACAGACGCGCCACGGTCAAGCCGGGAAATATCAGCCCGCGAAGCACCGACGACCTAGTGCTCGCCCTCGCGTCAGACGCAGTCTCCCGCCTAATGTATCCCCGCCCGCCCGACGGAGAGAACGGGACCAGGGAGAGAGGGGGATAAATGCCGCGGCTCCGTACGACTCCATGCACCCAGCGCGGTCTCCCCGCTCGCCGTCGACAGGACTGCGCCGCGAAGGCACGCATGGCCGAGGGGTGCCTTCATGCGTACGGCTGCCTGCGCATCGTCGCCGCGGTGCACAGGTCTCTGCCCATTCTCCGCGCATCGTACGATACGGCAAATACTGCACTCCGCGCTGCACGTGGCCCGCATACCCTCTCGGCGTCGTCGCTCCTTTATTCCGAGTACATTCACGCTCAGACTGGACGCCCGCGACGGCCCGCAGGCGCACCCCGACCTCGACACACCCTTGCCTGTAGCACACAAATGCTCACCCCGCGTTACACGCGCACATACGACAGCGCGTCGCCGCTCGCCCGCATCGCGCGCCCCCCGGTACCGCGACGGGTGCGCAGTCCCGGCACCCGTGCGCGTGCGGTTAATATCACGACTGCGGACCCATCCTCGACGCGGAAAACACCGGCCCATTCTCGCCCTGCACGCAACGCACGCATCGCCGTACATCCACACCCGTGTGGACCCTGTCCACCCGCGATCACACCCCGCATCGCCGCTCGCGACGCCGTGCCTGCGCGTACATCGCGCGCGATGGCTCCCCACCGTGGATAGCGCATACGTCAACGCACCCGGCCATGCCGCCGACCTGCGTGCACGAGTCCCCGCGCACAATGCCGCGCGCAATATCGACACCCAGCATCATCGCGCCGCGGCCGCCCGTATGACTCCCCGCCCCACCACACGCGCAGCCCGCGCGCTCCGCAACTCGCCTCGCTGTATCTCTGCGCACGACAGCTTCCAGGCGCGTCATCATCGCGCAGCGGCCGCCTTCTCGCCCGCGTACGACTCCCCGCTCCACAATTTGGCCCTGGCGTGCCTCCGGCGACCCTCACACGCGCACCCCGTATTTCCGCGCCGGAACCCGCATCGCTGCATCTCTGTGCGCACCATACGCGCGCAACGTGCGGCGCTCGCACCACGAGCGGGACACGCTACTGGCCCCGCTTAAATTGAATACGCATCCCCCGCGCGTGAACTGGATATGCACTTCGCACGAGTCGCAGTTCTGACATATAACATCGATGCCTCCTGACCCCCGCTCCCGTGCACACCGCACCCCCCGCGTCGCATAGCACGGATCTCCGTGGAGTCACGGTCCGCTCTGCGCGTATCCCCCCGGGGGCCCAGAACGAGATGAATAGATAGAATGAGGGAGAGGGGTAGACGGGAGGTCGAGAGATAGACGAAGAGAGGAGACGGAATGTATGTGAATGAGATCCGTGCAGGACGTTCGGGGAAGCGGAGGGAGGAGGGTAGCAGGAGGGCGAGAGAAGGGGAAAAGGGGAAGGAGAATGAGAATCAAATGAAATGAAGGAGCGAAAAAATAACGAAAACGAGGATACATACCCTCCGTTCCTATCCATGCTTCGTATCCTACTCACGTCTCACAGGCAGCGCCGGATGCGCATGTCACAGCCGCGGCTTCTTGAGTAGATTGATGCACACGCGGGGGCCGGACGGCGACCATGAAACAGTGACGACGGCGCAGGAGAAAAGAGGCGAGGAGAGGCGGGGTACGGTGGGATGAGCTTGGCGAGGAAGGTGTAGACTGGGGTGGGGTGCAGAATCGATATTGGAGCAGACAAAGAAAAGGGAAGTAAAATAAATGAATGCCAGACAGATTATGCAAACGATAAAAGACGCAGATACGCACTGCCAACGACGCAAACGTCTAAATCCCCGGCTGGTTCCCGCCGTCCTTGGTCGCGGGCGGTGGCGGTAGTGGCCAAGTGGGGATTTCTGAAGCTCTGGGCGATTAGAGACGACGACGAAGCGCTGTCGTTGCTTGTCGGCGACGGTCTGCTGTTCCTCGTCGCCGATGTGGACGGGGACGACGACTCGGAGCAAGGTGTAGACGGCGAGCGCAGAGCAGAGTAAATAAGGTCGAGAGAGGCAAGACACGAGGAAGACGTCCGGCTTGTTCCTGCCGTGGGTGGTCGTGGGCGGTGCCAGTCGGGGATTGTGCGAGTCGCGACGTAGGATACCGCGAAGAAGTGGCGGGAGAAGGAGGAAAGCGGTGCTGATGAGCCAATCTGTCGGATCAACGGCCGACGTTGCCGGCAGCGTCCTTGCTTTTTCCTTCCACACTTGCAAAGCCAACGGCCTTTTACTCTGCTCTCCTCCACACTAAGCGCCCGCCGTATTGCCCAATGAATCCACCCATAAGCGCTAGCCAGCATCTATCTGCCTTCATCCTCTCTACGCCGAAACCGCAAGGCTAGCAGCTCCACCAAATTGCGTCGAGTAACTCGGATCCAAGTCGAGTTGCAGCAGCCATGCAGCGTCCGACTCAAGCTCAAGATTAATCCAAATGACGTCCGTGCTACTCGCTGGCCCCGTTGACAGCTCACTGACGCGCAATTGGCACGCAGAATTTGAGCAGCATTAATTCCGCATGCCCGCTTCACCGTCGCCGTTCTTCTGGCTGCGATGTGGAATTGCGATCAGAACGCAACTCCAAGAGATAGCCCGTAGTTTTGGACATGCACCGGAGCACGCCATGAGCAAATGGGAAGCGCGGGCCCAGGAATGGGTGGCATGCGTCCCCGCCGTCGCTGGAACACCAATTGCTCAGTACATCCTCGTCCACCACAAACTCCCGTTGCTTCTCCTCGGCGCCGCCTTCGATCACTGTTCCATTGCCGCCAGCGCCGGCCTTCTCCGTATAATCGTCCGCCTCTGCGTATCGACCAGCGACACCTCGCAGCCGATCCGACGTGGACCTTTAAGAACTCTTCCCCACCGCATCACCGCCAGCCCTGTCTACCGAGGGGCAGAACCAGAAAGACGCGAACGAGGCGGGTCCGACCCTGTTCTCACCTATACATACCGTGCGTCCCACTTGGTCTCCGGCTTTGTATTTCTCTGTAACTGACCTGGGATCGCATCGTACAGCGCCTCCACGCACTCTCATGCGCCCGTTCTTCCTGCGCTGCTCCGCCGTCGCCGCCGCGATTACCCCCGTCTGATCTGTGCAAAAACTTCAAGTTTTGGACCGTAGACCAGAAAAGATAGATGAAGATGACGGTGCGTTTCTCTCCCCTTACCTCCTTCTTTTCTTTTTGGCTTTCCTGCCTTTACTCGTTCGCTCTCGTCCTCGTCTCCGCGCCCATATCCACCGTCCGCATCCGCATTCTCTCGCGGATCGCGGTGCCGTAGCTCGATGCAAATTCGATGCGAGCCGAGGGCCATTTTTTCTCGTGCTTCTTACGCTCGCTCACCCGACGCGCGTGTGCGCGGAGCGGGGCATCATCAGCGTATCTCTCTCGACCACAGCGCCGATGGCATGCGTTGCGCACCCACCCGAGCATCATCGCGTTCCAGCGCCGCGCGATGTGGGGCGGCAGAACTGTATGGCGCGCAAAGCGCGGCTGTAGGGACTGGATGTGGGGCTCGCGGATGGGGCGTCCAGCGCGGGCCGCGATGAGCACAACGACTCGCGGTGCACGCGCGCGAGGTGTTGGCACGGGCTCGTCGCTGGGACGCGGGAGCTGCGATATGCGCTCTTGGCATTCCGGACTCGCGGTGTGCAGTAATATCTGCGTGAGAAGGATGTGGACGTGCGGCGCCGCGTTACGCTCGATGGCGTGCAGTGGATACGGGTGGCCAGAGGCGGTCGTACGTGTCGCACAATACCAAGATGTGGGGCTTGTGGATGGATAGTCCATTCGCCTGCGAGAGCGCGAGATCATGTAGCCCGACGAGTCCAGTCCCCGCGGTGTCCGCAAACATGGGTGCGTTATCAGCTCGGGGCGCCGGCGCTCGTGCAGCCCGCAGCTCATGGACTGCCTGCGGAGGCCGTATTCGCCCCGGGTCGTGCTTAATGGTATGGATCGGAGATTCGTACGTGATGATAGCCGCGACTTCGAGCCTGGACGTGCGTACACTGCGTGCGCGGGCGGTCGTCGTCGTATTTTGTGCCACCCTGAAGCGCAGTTCGCGTCAAGTTCGCTTATCCTGTATTTCTTTGGAATACACAGTTTCACTGAGTCTCAGTACTGGAATAACCCACTGTGTAGTCAACTCATGGATGTACATGATATTGAACCTCGTGAAATTGAATCGACAATGACCTTAGTCCTATCGAGAGGCCTTGTATTATGTGTGAGTCCATCCGAATGTGACTTACAGCGCTTGGTATCCGCCTCAGGGAACCTGGAGTATCATGCTGCATTAAGAATCTGTGCGCTGCCTACGAGTTCAATTATTTGAAGCCCATTTTCCAAAGGAAACTCAGCGCAGAACTCGACTCCACGGGATAAACCCGAAGTCAGACTTTCCAACCGGGAGCAAGTGGATTTGCGGGGATTTTACTTGTTCGTCGCTGAAAGGCTGCATCGAAAGCTAACCTTCCAAATGCGGACAGGCCTATGCGCAAGAAATGGCACGTCTCCGCATGGGATATTTGCTGAATGGGTGGGAAATCGCGCAAACATTTAAAGGATGAGCAATAAACCACCCCCAACGACTTGAAAGATTTAGATCTCATGCAACGAAATTGCATGAACCAATCAAATCACCCACATTGACAATGGAAGACCCTCCTACCTTGATGAAGACAACATAATTAGGCCGTAATTCATCTTGTTAAAGAATAAGCGGAACTAACAAGAATGGGCGAATCAAAATAGGAGCACATCACACGGTCTGAGTCCCAGTTCAATGCACCGCGGTAGTACCTACGGATAGCGTTCACTGCAGTGATTTTCATGGAGGAAAGTCTGCAGAATCCAGATGAGGTATTGACGCCAAATCCATCGCGTTAAATTAATTCCAACCAGCCGGGGCAAAATTCCGGAACACAGACGAATTAAAATCATGCTCCGGATTGATAGTGGACCCCGAAGTTGCATATCGACATCGTGTTAATTAGAAAAGACAGACAGTCAGGGAAAGAACTGACCAGAAGGGCCGTGTCGCATCAAATCAGCATCGTTCGAGCTCAACTTACCGCAGAAGCGCCATGATGGGCAATTATAACGTCGTAGCAGCCGCCTGCGCTCCCCACAGCCCAGCCAACGAGAAGCCATGTAGAAGTCGGATTTAGAGGATATATATTGAAGGGGCAGGAGAATCGTGTTGTGCAGTGGTCGAAGAATTTTTTGGCATTCAAGGGTTCTGCGAGGGGAGGAACCGGTGTGGAAAAAGGAGGAGCAATAATCTTGTCGGATCTGAAGCTTCCTCCGGTGCGGAAAATCTTGTCGCGTCTCGCCGAAACTCTACCTCAACTCATCCCCAATCTCGGCTCTCGCGGTGAAATTCGTCTGTAACATTAATATTTCTACTACTTATTGCTCAAGAAACCCCGATGCATCCTCGGCGCCTCCCAGACCCGGGTGATAAGTGCCGCCTGCAGTGCGTCCGACTCCCATGCACGCAGGACGTACGAGGACTGGTGCGACTACTCCCGCGTGCCCACGTACTGCGGCCAGATACAATTGCTCGACACGCCCGCAGGAATCCAAGGGCATTCTCCTGCGGCGTAGGATGCTGCGCGCGACTGCTCGCACCTCTGCGCCGCCACGGTGGCACACGAGGCAATACACCACGCCGCTGCAAGCACACCTGCGAGTCTGCGCCATCGAAGGAAGGCCGATGGCTCCGCGTACCGTACACACCCCGGACAAGGGGGGAGTGAGACGACCACGGAGTCCGTGTTCGTCTTCCGTTGTCCACAGACGCCTGCAAGCTCTCGCGCACCCGCGTACGATTCCACATACCGCCTACGAGCGAGTATTCACTGCACGCCGAATGCATACACCATAGGAAGTACGCATGCCCCCCGCACGACGAGCATCTCCCCTACGCAAGACGCCCAGTGCGTCGCTGCCACGGCGTACGCCTCCCCGCGCACTACAGCTCACACAGTACATCGTAGGCCTCCCCGCACGATGGTGAGCCAAACGACGATGCGACTTCCCCATGCATTCTCGTATCATCCCTGTTCCACGTGTGCTCTCGTGAACATCGTCCACCCGCTCCATCCGCCCCACAGCTCGCGAGTCATTCCGTGCACCACCCTGTTGTGAAGATCAGGGTGGTTCCAGTACGAGATCGAGCAAGGTTTGAACTAATGAGAATAGTAAGTTTCAGTAGTGCGTAGGGCAAAACTCTGTATTCGAATACCTAATGAGAATAGTAACTATTCTAATATGAGTATAGACAGGGAATGGGTAAATGCGAATACTCACGTCTCAGTAGTGCGTAGGGCAAAACTGAGACATAGTAAATATTTGGACTACGGTATATAGTAGGATGCCAAAAATAGAAGTGAGTAAGTAAACAAACGAGACGCGTCAAACCGTGGACCTTAACACTCCCCCTCACGCCGAAGCGGGGTACTCGAGAACACCGAGTAGCTCGCGGAAACGCGTGAATTTCGGACGTGACAGCGACTTGGTAAAGATGTCGGCTATCATGTCGTTGGTATTGCAATAGGGGATGATCGCGCTGCCGTTGGCCACAGTCTGGCGGATGTAATGAAAGCGATTGTCGATGTGTTTTGTTCGAGCATGGAAAGCGCCGTCCTTGGTCAAAATGATCGCAGCTTGATTATCACAGAAGAGAGTCGTTGGGCCAGGAATAGGGATGAAAAGTTCAGCGAGAAGTTTTCTGAGCCACAGGAGATTTTTGGATGCATGTGTTAGCGCAACATACTCTGATTCTGTGCTGGATAGCGTGATCAAGGGCTGCTTTTTCGAGCTCCAATCAACAAGACTGCCGCCAATAAAGAACGCGTAACCGGAGATGGAGTAACGGTCCGAATGCGAGGACCAGTCAGCATCCGAATACCCGGTAAGCGTTAAATCCGAACCGCCAAGGACGAGTCTATGATGTCGCGTACCCGAGAGATATTTAAAAACCCGTCGGAGAACCTTCATGTGCGTGGAACGAGGCGCGTGCATGAATTGGGAAAGGTTCGAGACATGGAAAGTAATCTCGGGGTGGGTGATTGTCGCATACATCAGGAATCCTACGCCCTTGCAGTATTCAGCCGTTTCAGAACTCGTGAGAAGTTGCGACGAAATCGCGGGGGAATCGAGAGTTAGATCAAGGCCGTGCTCCATTGGGAGTAAATTCGGAGCTGCATCAGACAGGCGCATATGAGCTAGGATCTGCTCAATGTACGCAGTCTGGCTCAGGGTAATGGTTTTGGCCTTCCTATCACGCTGGATGTGGATGCCAAGGAGCCAATTAATTTCCCCGAGGTCGATGGTCTCGAAATGCTCATTGAGTTGTTTCTTGATACGGCTGACATCTGCGACTGTTTTACCAATGATGGTGAAGTCATCGGTAGCGGAGGCGACGATGGTGGACTTGTCCCGACTGATAAATACAGCTTGGTCGGCGTGCAGAACGGTGTAACCGAGCGAAACGAATGTATCGCGCAGTTTGATGTACCAGCTTCTGCCGCCTTGTTTCGTGCCGTACAAGCTCTTCTTGAGCTTACAGACGAGGCGTCGTCCAGGTGAGACGGGGGGAAGAGGTTTGGAGCTAAATTTGTCGTAGAATTCCGGGATAGCCATATAGATTGTTTCGTCAAGCGGCGCGTTGAGGTACGCATTTTTGACATCGGCTTGATGAATTTCCCAGTTATTCGTGGCGGCGACGGTAAGTAAGACACGTAAAGTCGCGTGGCGTACAACGGGTGCGTAGGTATCGGTGTAGTTGATGCCGTATACTTGGGTTTTCCCGTTGGCCACGAGTCTGACTTTGTGCTTGGAGATGGCGTTGAATGCGTCGCGTTTGAGTGTAAGGACATAATGGCACCGAATGATATTTGCTCCGACAGGAGCCTCAACGATGTCCCATGTGTCGAGCTTTTCAAGTTGGGTAAACTCGGCCTGGGCTGCTGGCATCCAATGTTTGGCATCAGGGCCATTGATCGCGTCGCGCAAACTCATCGGCACATTCTCCGTCACCATCGCAAACTCCACGATCTGGCTACAAAACGCCGTCTCTTCGACGTCGAGCTCAAGATCTATGTCGTCATCCTCTTCCTCCTCCAAAATCTCGAAGATTGCTGCCACATCCTCCGTGCCAAGTTCTGCAGCTTTGCCATGCTGTAACTTGTGATAAAAGCCCGGCGGTTTTCTTGCACGTTCGCCACGTCCCGTATTCGGCTCGGGCTCGATTAGGCCGTCGCTTCTTGGTTTACGGGCGTGGGGAGGAGGTGGTGGTGGCATCGCAGGCTGGGAAGGAGTTTCTATTGGCGTGGGGTTAGGTTCGGGAGGTGGCGAGCTGCGAAGATTTTCGGGGACAGGAGGCTCGTTTGTGTCGGTGAGTCCCTCCTGCTGGTCGTTCCCCGTCGTCGCATCACCTTGGGAAGGTGTTTTCGGCGCAGCTTGAGCTGGTGGAGCCTCGGGAGTCGCGAGAATGTTATCATCATCCCACTCCCCCTCAATCGAGGCATTACCGGGCTCCATTGCTTGCTTTTTGCTGAAATACACGTCCCTCTCAACCGTAACCTTTCGCTTACCCGACCAGTAGACTCGGAATCCTTTCGCCTGGACGTCGTAGCCCACGAAATACACTTCGATCGCCTGTTTCTCCAAGTCCTTCGCGCCCAAGATTTTTAACCAAACTTTCGTGCCCCAAATTAGAAGCTTTGAAAGGTTCGGCTTCTTCCCCGTTGCTGCTTCATGCGGGGTCTTAAAATTGGGTAGCGCGGAGGTCGGGGATCGGTTACGCAGCCATACAGAATGCAGCCAGGCCTCGGCCCACAAGAACTTGGCCAGGTTCGAATGTATCAGCATCGCGCGAACCTGCTCAACGTGCGTACGCTGCGCGCGTTCTGCTATTCCATTTTGGCTGGGTGTGTCATGGACGGTGAGATGGCGGATCGTTCCTGCCTTCTCGAGATATTCGGTGAATTCCTTTGACGTAAATTCGCCGCCACCGTCAGTCCCTAATAGCTTTATAAACGCTCCCCCTCGCTGACGTTTGACCCAGGCCTCGTATTTCTTGTAATTGTGGAAGGCGTCGGATTTTCGCGGCAAAAAGTAAGCCTTTTCTTCATGCGACGAGAGGTCCATTGGGGTCATGACGTAGTTCGCACCACCAAGCGAGGTTACTGAGAACGGCCCTTTTAGATCCGCTACAACTTCGTCGCCGTACTTTGTCGGCCGTTCGCCCGTCGCCGTTTTCGGTATCGGCTTTCGCGCCGCCTTCGCTTGGACGCACACCTCGCAAAACTGGGGCTCGGAGGACATGTCCAGGTCAATGCCTGTGATGGTGCCCTCCTTCACGGCGTGCTTCAATGCATTTTGATCAGCGTGCCCCATTAGCTGGTGGAGCTGGTACACGGTGATCTTAGTCGATGCAAGGTAAGCACCTTCCGCGATGGGTGCGATCTTGGGTGATTTAGTGGCGCGATACAGGCCGTGTACCATCGGGAACATCCCGACAGTTTTGCAAGTAGGCTTCGGGGAGATTAGGGCACAATTACCGTCTTCGATGTGAACGGAATAGCCGGCGCGATCGAGGGTGCTGACAGATATGAGCGTGAACGCCATGTGGGGAGAATAATAGGTGTTTAGGAGTGTCGCGCGAGTCGGTTTCCGGTTGGGACCCATTGGAAAGTGAGTGTTGTAGTCCCCCTTTCCGGTCGCACTAAAACTCCGGCCGTCTGCAGCGCGGATGGGTACGGGTGGAATCTCCTTGTAGTTGGTGAAGTTGGCAAGGTCTGGCGAGAAGTGGCGAGTCGCGCCGCCATCAACTATCATGTCGCAGCGTGCAGATGGAGATGCGGAGTGGGCTTCGGTCCCCCAATCGTCGGACGAGACGTTGAGCGCGATGTGTTCGTGATCGTCGCCGCCGACTAGTAGCGAGAAGGGGTCATCGGGTGAGACGTTGAGCGCGACGTTGTCATGATCATTGTCGCCGTCTAAGCCTATTATGAGCGCGACGTTGTCGGTATCGTCCGCCGTGGCTGCCGCTTTCTCCTTGCTCTTCTTCGCCGCCTCCTGGTGCTTCAAGAACCATTCCGGCGGATTCTTTTCCTTTCCGCCACCCTTCGCGAAGCAGTTTGCTTTGGTATGACCCTTTTTGTCGCAGTTTGTGCATTGCTGATCCTTGTCGCTATTCTTAGCACCCTTTTTACCCTTCCCCTTCTTTGCCGCCGACATAGCCGCATTCTCGTTATCAATCTCCTTGTCGACATTCCGGCTCAAGTATTCATTCGTTAGCTCTTGAATCAGGAGTGCGCTGTCAACATTACGTGGTGGAACAGAGAGTCGAGCGGCGGTAGTGATGGTGGTGAGGAGGGTGCGGTAGTGTTCTGGAATAGATGCACGGATGTACGCGCCAAATTGGAGGTCCGAGAGTGGGTTTCCACCCTTCTGGAGGATATCCTTCAGGTCCGACATCTCCATTAGATGCTTTTGTATGTCGCCGTCGTCGTCGCACCACATTTGTTGCAATTTGGTGAGTACGTTCATTTGAACCATATCACCCTGTTTCTCGTTGAGTTGAACGAGTTTATTCCAGACATCGCATGCAGTGGATTCGTTCTTGACCTGTGCGAAACGCGTAGCGCTAATAGTTTGGTAGATGATGTCCCGAAGTTTCGACTCCTTTGTCTCGTAGTCGTCCTGCTTTTTCTCGTGTGCTTCAAGCTCTTCGTCGCTTAATGGAGTGTTGGTTCCAACAATGAACTAGTCCCCGACGGCGTCCTGAGAAAGCTCTGCTGGTTTCCGCGCAGTACCGGCAAGATGTCGCCCCAACCCTTTCGACTTGACATGAGTCGTTATCCGCTCCGAGTAGTGGATCCAGTTGGCTGAGTCGTCTCGGAGTACTGGAAGGGTGGGTTTACGTTCATCTAGGTCTTTGGTGGCTGGGCCCATAACCTGTGAAGATCAGGGTGGTTCCAGTACGAGATCGAGCAAGGTTTGAACTAATGAGAATAGTAAGTCTCAGTAGTGCGTAGGGCAAAACTCTGTATTCGAATACCTAATGAGAATAGTAACTATTCTAATATGAGTATAGACAGGGAATGGGTAAATGCGAATACTCACGTCTCAGTAGTGCGTAGGGCAAAACTGAGACATAGTAAATATTTGGACTACGGTATATAGTAGGATGCCAAAAATAGAAGTGAGTAAGTAAACAAACGAGACGCGTCAAACCGTGGACCTTAACACCTGTGCTCGGAAGCGAAGACACCCTGCGCACGAGGGCTCCGCTGCGTACGCTTCTCCGTGCGCGGACGAGTCCTGCGTCGCACGAACACCCTAGACAGGGACACGCGGTACGTAACCCGGACGACTTGTGCTCCCGAGACCCGCACGTACGGCGCCCCCCGCACCACGCACGCGTCGCCCGCTGCAATCGCATAGGCCGCCTCTGCGCGCACGTACGCCGTCCATATGCGAGCGCATCTGCGTGTGGATGTAGTCCGGATACGCCGCATCCCCCGCGGGCCCCAGAACGAGATGAAATTATAGATGGATGAACAAAATGGAATGGGGTGAAGAGATGCGACGCAGAATAACAGACGTAGATGGAACGTGGAGAGGAAAGGGTACAGATGGCCAGCGAGCACAGAACGGCCGGGGAGAGGGGGACTGAGAACGAGCGGGGGGAGGAGAACCCAATAAAACCAATTGGCAGAGAAAAACACGAGAAGACACCATAATCACCTTCCCATCCTCCTTCCTCTCCTTATCCAGATACGCGAGCGGCGGCGTCTTGCGCAGATCGACGCGGGCAAGATTGAGGCGGGTGCAGGCGGGAGAAGACACCGAGGTTTATGAGGAAGGTATAGATGAAAAATAGACGGCGAGCGCCAAGCGAGCAGGCCCCGGGAAGCTCTCACTAAGGATTGTCCGGAAAATAGGATTTTTGAGGGCGAAATTTTTGGATTTCCTTGTCCGAAAATAGGATTTTTAGGCCAAAAATCGCGAAGCCTTGTCCGCATATAGGATTTTTTAGGCCAATCTTGGCGGTTTTGCTATATATTTATGTCCGTAATCAACGCTCGGAAGCAAAGGCAATTGATCCCGAATGTTCGGCCGAGTAGGTCGTAAGTACGGCATGGTTTTGACAGTGATCAGTTTTTGATTGGGGCACCCTACGTTTTCGATTCACAACGCCTACCATCCATTTCGGGACGCTATATTGGCTAAACTAAGCAACGATTCAAAAGTCTTAAAATGAAATTTTACGCTAGACTTCACGCGAGGATCTTGAACTTGGGGCTATGGAACCTTTTCAACAAACAATATTTACTGGTGTCACCGTTGTTCGGCTCAGTATCGACCGCCACCACTTGGCGCGCCGCCCGCCACTTACCTAATCTTTTCCGATCGTCGCCCTCATTGTTCTCGCTCGACGCGCTCCTTCTGTCCTGGATTTCCGATGGCTGATCAGCTGGCGGTCTTCAAGTCGGCCAGGCGCGAGATCCGCGGTCGGGAAATCATCGCAGATGACCTCAAATGCTTTCAAAAAGGCAGCAAGGTGAAGGTCCCAGGGACGACAATAGATGTCGTCGGCGCTTTGATTCAATTACTGGCTCACCGTGATGGTCATTCTGACTTTGCGGTATTCTCGTCGTGGCTCAGTCCCCTTATATCCCGCAAGGTTCCTCAAGGAACGCATCATGGGACCATAGACGGTCACATCTTGGACGCGGTGTGTGACATCTGATTTTATTCTATTTTATTGCTCAGCTTTCATCAGTGCCTGGGAGAACCTAAAGAGCGTCTCATGACCAAAGCGCGGTGGGTGTTCCCGCTGTATGGTGATAATCCACCACACTGGGTTCTGGGATACCTTGAGCTCGGTGCTCGGGAATTCCACATATTCAACGGATGTCCCGAGTTGAATTTTTACATGTGGGCCGAGCCTGTAATCCCATACTTCCTTTTTCTCCCCGGGCAAGCGGCTAATCTCGTTGATACAGGCGCTTACGGAACTGGGAGAGTCCGTCTACGCCTATCTCGGGTTCTTGGATGTAAATCTAGCACCTTGGAAAGTTTACCACGACTCTCCGTCCATGTTGATGCGACAAATGAACGGATGGGCTTGCGGATTTTTCACAATTCACGACATGCAAGTTGTTGCAAAAGGAGAATCTACCGCTGCTGTCACCAACGAACACACGGAACGAATACAGAAGGAAACCTTGGAGATGATTCTGACCAATCTTTTGTAGAGTCTTCATTTCACTCTCAGCTGATTTATCCTGACGTGTACCACATAGTTTGCTCGAGAAGCCCATTGCACCACTCGCCGCCGAAGACACCGATGCGGATTGCAATATGAATCCAGCCGGCTCCGACGAGATCGACACTCAAATTGATAATCCCATTGACAATGGTATCGGGATGAGTGATAGTCCCATTGACAACAATGTCGGGATGAACGTAGACACCGATGTTGACTCTCAAATCACCCATCACACCTCTCCGGCTCTCTCGACAGATGTGCGCGACAACTCTGATGCTCCCGTTGCGTCGAGGTAAGTCCACTTGTATTTAATCTTCGCTTATCTCTCATTATTAAATCTGAAAATAGCTCGAAGCGTAAATTACCCAGCATCGATACTGACACCAATTTGAAACCCCTTAAAAAACTCAAAAGATTACCCAAATTATCAAACAATCAGCGAAAGGAGGTCCTCGAGAGTAACCAATGGATCTCTCTTGTCGAGCCTCATCGTGTCAAGTGTCAGGGATGCGCAACTTGGGTTAAGCTCGCTGCAGACAGAACATATAAGCCAGATAATTGGGAACGGCACGAAAGTAAATGCCCAAATATCACCGGCGTGCGTAAGATTCGCATCGCTGTGAAACCGACCGCCAAACCACCAGTGAGTGTCGCAGACTATAATAAAACACCTCTCTGACTAGCAGCAGGTGACTATTGGCATGGCCCCGATTCAATCATTTTTTATCAAGGCATCCAAAAGTTCTTCGGACGTAGCAATCACGTCAGTTAATAAGCCTACAACTGCGCCCGCATCCTGGCAGCACTCGAAGGAAATGAATGAGTCGCCTGAGGACGACAGCAACACAGATACCAAGGGCAAGAGTAAAACACGGTACACGACTCGAGTCGTGAGCGCTGTAAGCCAATTTATACTGATCAGAACCAAATCTAACTTCCAACATCAGAGCCCGAGCATTGCTGGTGTCTTTGCACCCGGTCCGATTAAAAACCCCCCTCGGAAACCCATTGTTATCCCCCAGCCGTTGCCCTGTCAATATCTCTCTGGTGACGATTATAGGGAATACATCGAGCGGACGGAAACACGGTCAATGGGTGGGATTTCGCCCACGCTCCGTGGGCGAATTGCGCGCCAGATCCTATTTTACAAGAAACTCAACGCATTGAAAAAAGATGCACGCACGCCAGAATCCGATGCTGTTGTCGAAAGTTCCATCCCCACCGATGGGAACGCCTGCATAGCATCCCGACAGTGGACGAACGCGGAGCATGTCAAACTTGATGACGCTCTCCAAGGGTATGCTCGCTGGGAAGTTAACTTCGCCAAAAAAATTATCCGCTCAACTCATTGCGAGGGACTTACCACCAATACCACTCGAGTTTGTGTTGCTTGTTCTGCAGTTGCAAAAGACCCATCATTGCAGCGTTCTATACGACGGGTGAACATTTCTTACTTCCCAGTATCTTCATAGATCTGACTCCCACGTAGAAAAAACAGGAAGCATCACTGTCTATGGAAGAGCAGCACGAAGTCCTGGTCAATCGGAACAATTACTCTCATAAACTCTTCGCCGACACCGAGGCTCGAAAAATTCAGGAACTTCTCAACGACCCACTGGTTTTCAAAGCATTCAAAAACCTAGAGAATGACGAACCTACGTCCTGTTTCATTGAACTATACGAGGCCGCACGAGATGGAAAACTCAAGAAGCACGAGACCCTGACCGACCTCTGCAAAGTCGTTGCTGAAATGCTCAAGCGGGATGGCAGTAACAAAAAATACGGCATGCGTTACCCTGCTCATTATCTGAACTTCATGATTCTCATGAGGTCGTACGGCGGCAATTTGTCCCAGCAATACGGTATACTGAATGGCGAGCTCCCCTGTCCATCGAGTCGGCATCTCAGGTATTTAATGCGTTGTTCCTCATGGATCCCGCTAATCAACTTTCAGAACCCTCGTCGCGGGATCGGAGGACGCACTCCAGAATCCTGAACTGATCTACGAGAACATCGCCCGTGCAAAGCGTTTGGCAGATTCCATAGAATATACTGGCCCAGTTGCGGTCGCAGGTGATTGTACCAAAGTCCGGAAGCGCCTCACATACTCGAATGACTTCGGCGGTCACATCCTCGGAGGTGTCTTGCCGTTTCTAGAATGTATTGCCGAAGACCGAGAGGACATTGAGCAGGTCATGCAAAAAATCCAGAAGGCCAAGGCCGAAGCATCGCAAGTTCGGGCAATCCTCATCAAGGTGGCCATCTATTTTGTAAAATTCTTTGTCGCAACTTATACCCATCTCAGATTCCACTACCTCATATACCACCCCAGGTCGTCGCTCTCCTCCCCACCGATGGAAAAGACAACGCTGCTAAGATCGTTGAGCAGAACCTGAAGCTACTCCAAATGGCTGCAGAACTCTCTTTGCCGATTATATCGTTCGCGGCCGATGGCGCTGCATCCGAACTCGCTGCTCAAAATCTCATGGACAAGAAAAATACGCCATTCCCTGCGGTGGCATATGACTACCCGTTGTACGGCGTCCACCTGCGAGCACCCGTGATGAAGACCGGTCCTGTTGTTTCGAACACAGATGCCTTCCATGCCCGCAAAACCGGACGTAATCAACCACAGTATGGCACTAAAACCGAAAGTATGGGGGAGGAAGTTCTCGTCAACGACAATCTCGTTCAGCTTTACGAAACGGGCGAATCTGGGATGTTGCATAGTGATGTAAATAACACCGACAGGCAGGACGACGGGCCAGCCCGCCATATTTTTCACTATCAGGCACTTCTCGCTTGCACTACTGGCGACGGGGACGGCATGCAGATACGGGGTGGATTTGGGGGTTTATTTGTGTACTTGTTCATACTTGGTAAGTTTTTAGTGTCCTTGTCGCATCGTCTATTAAATGGTTCTCTACAGGAAATCTTTTCGATGCGTGGCTTAATAGGATGATGACGGTCCAGAACCGCGTTGTAGCAGTCCTCAGAGCACGCTTTTTCCTCCACTTCTGGCGCGCCCACATCGTCTACATGAGCGGCAGATTTCCGGACCTTTATTCGCCAGCAAGATCATTTATTTCGCCAGCCAGCTTTCACATCTTCAATCGCCTCTGCGACACCCTCCTTCTTCTCGTTATCATCTATACTATCCCGACCAGCCGTTTTGTCCCTGGCTCCTCCTGACGGATTTTGTGGAGCACTTTTTTGGACTCGCGCGCATGATGTTGCCGAACTTTACTTATGCGGAGTTCCTCAAGATAGTGCAGCACATCATGGTACGCCAGCGGATTTTGCTATCGGGATCTTTCAAGGAGAAGCGGGAGCGAAAAGCTGGGCTCGGTTATGTTTTAGATTTCGATTCATCCCCGCTCACGGCCGAGGATCGAAAACTGGCGCATGTCAACGTCACAGATGCAGATATGAATTCTCTGGTCGAACTCGCATTTCAAGAGGCCACCTTAATCTGCACAACATTACTCCACATCCCTGCCCCGAAGCCAACGGAACTTAAGCCCCTCAAGCTGAATCCCCTTGGCGCACCTTCACCCAAGGTAAGGACGACTCGGATTCAGATCCTGACGAGGACGAGGACGAAGACGACGACCAGGAGGTGGTCGATGACGAATTGGAGGTGGTATCTGTGTTTAGCGGTGTGAAATCAGCGGCACATGACGCGGCTCGCTATTCTGCCCTCTGCGATGATTATGAAGCTGCCGTGAAGGAGGCTGGATCGCTTCCCGAACGTCCACCACCTCCTCCACCACCTCCTTCTCCAGACCCTTCACCGAGCCCCCTTGTCGTGAAAAGCGAGTTTATCGTTGATGGGAAATTGTCGATCGCGATGATGCTGCAAGCACGGCTTCACTGGCAGTCTGGGACAACCACGAAATCGGAGAAGGTCGTGCGAATTGATTCCCGGTTCGCGCTCAGCCGTATTGCTAAAGGTGAAGGTTTGCAACATGACGATGATACAGAACCAGAGAAAATGACTCTCCAAGAGGCCTCAAATGCTGTCCGTGTTCTCCAAGATCTGAACAGCGCCACCCATGCCAATAAGCCGCGGAAATATCGTGAGTTGCGGTGGAAAAATGCCGCGATGACGATCCAAAAATTGGTAAATTCCAGCGGCAAGTCGTCTCCATTGATCTCAATCTTCGTGGCTGATTTATCCATCACTTTCAGTCCTTCCGAATATCACAGCAAAAAATGTGCACGCCCTGAATCCTCTCTCGGTCGGATCTTACGCTGTCATGTGGAACGGAACTCGCTTCTACATTGGGGAGATTCTCGATGTGTATAAAAGAGGCGCAAGTAGCCGCTATGGCTCGATCCGAAATCCTACGACAACTTCGGGCCTCGCATATCTATCCATGCGAGTTTATCTTATGCTTACCACCGTAACGCTCTCAACTTCCGCTTACATGGCGACTACTAACACATTAAATTTAGGACTCTTCGGAGCCAGACCAATCCGACGATGAAGATGATCGGGATCCAGCACTAATCGACGCTCCCATATTTTCTTGCCGCCACAAGACTGTTCTGCTCTATACTCATGCCAAAATCGACCACCTCCTATTTAATCTGGGAAGTGAAGCCTTCGAAAAAGGACGTCGCGGGGGAGCCCTAACACTTACTCAACCTGCAGCGCTGAAATGGACGACACTCACGAAGCCCGGTCCAGTGGCTAAGGAGCTCAAGCAGCTTACAACGGTTACAGCTGTTTCCGAAAACCTTGAGACGGCAACTTTTTTTTGCACACACCAAGTTTTGATGGAGTGCTAAGGATTACCGGTTTGGGCTCGGATCAGCTCCATTTGGGGATGGGCCCAACCCAGGCCTTCCTCTTCATATTATTTTATTTGCAGGATAGAGTGCTGCAGAGGTACGGAAAACATCATTACTCACACCAATGGGCATTTTGAGCCCAAACTCTTCTTTTGGTGTTTGCTCAAATGAATAAGCAGAGAAAAAAATCTGGGCGCGCTGGCGTCGGCAAAGCGGCGACCTGGGCTTGGCAACACCAAATCCGGTAATCCTTAGCACTCCATCAAAAATCTGTGCAAGCCAAAAAAAAAGTTTTGTCTCAAGGTTTTCAGAAACAGCTGTAAAAAGGTCACATTGAAACTGGAAACGACAAAGAATACATAGACCTATTTTATATACCCTAGAACACGTCGCAGTGGCCAGCGGCAATTTTTTTTGGTGGAAAATGCGAAAAAACCCGATTTTTGACGCTCCACGTGACCACCCCTGTCCGATATAGGATTTTTGAGGACCAAACTCCCAAAAAACATAGGATTTTTGAGGCCAAAATCGGGTGTTTTTTGGCGGACAATCCTTAGTGAGAGCTTCCCGGGGCCTAAGCGAGCGCAGAGCAAAAGTAAATAAGATCGAATAATGCGAGTGAGAGATTAAGTCGAGAATAGCGGGGCAAGACACGAAGCAGATGTCTTGCTTCCACTGTCCATGGCCGTGGGTGGTAGCGGCGACGACGCCACGATACAAGCCAGGAATGACGAGGAAGCAAAGAAGACATGGCGGGAAGGAGGAAAGCGGTGCTGATGAGCCAATCAAAGTCCGTCGGATCACGGCCGATTTTGCCGGCGGCAACGTCCGACTTTGATCTTGGTTGGCCGACTCTTAGCTGCTCTCCTCCACACCAACCGCCCGCCGCATTACCCCAACGAATCCACCCATAAGCTCTAGCTAGCATCTATCTGCCTTCATCCTCTCTACGCCGACCGCAAGGCTGGCAGCTCCACCAAATTGCGTCGGGTAACTCAGATCCAAGTCGAATTGCAGCAGCCCTGCAGCGTCCGACTCAAGCTCAAGATTGATCTAAGCGATCTATATGGATCTGTGCTACTCTCGGACACCTTTGCGAGCTCACTGACGCGCACTTGACACGCAGAATTTGTGCAGCATTAATTCTGCATGCCCCCTTCACAACCGTTCTTCTGGTCCGCGATATTGCATCTCCATGAGAGCATGCAATGCGCTCCCGTCACTTTGAACGCCCATTCCTCTGCATATCCTCGTCCGCCACGGAGTCCCGCTCCTCCGCGCTGCGACCGCCACCGACCATCTTGTTTCCGAGAGCAACCATCGCCCGCACAACGGCTTCGCAACAACCGAAGCAAGGTCGTATCTTGGGCTCTGCCTCCACGAACGTACACCATCGTCTGCCACAACCCCGTAGACGTTCAACCGCCCGTTCCCCACAACGAACTACATCGCCGTGCGCTGTCCACGGGCGGGCAGAACCAGGACGACGCGAACGAGTTTGGGATCCAGTCCTCGGCTCAGCAATGCCATACTGTGCGTTCCGTTTTCCCATCCTGCCTTTGTATTTCATCCGATCTCACGTATCCTAGAGCGGCTCCTTCAAGTCCCCACCGCATGGTCGTCGCCGTCGCCCCGCATCAAGGTCCATCTTCGCCAAAAGCCGCAGCTGTGGGAAAGGTACCTCGCGCCGCCCGTGGAGGAGAGGGAGGGATGTCGGTGTCTTTCCCTTCCTCAATTTTTTCCTCATCGTTTTCGCTTTCCTGCATGGTATCTGCGTCCATACCCGCCATCCACATCCGTGTACCTTCTCGTCCTGAACGCCCTGAACGCGCGGAACGCGCGGCTGCTCGCACAATCGGAATACCCGATTGGGCAATTCTATGCGCGTCGAGGTCCGTTTCTCGCACCCGCGCCGTGCTTCTTGCGGGAATACGCCGGACAGCGAGCGAGTGCGTTCCTCTCGAGTGACGTGGCACCGATGGATAATGCGCTGGACCGGCATACGTGCGCCCGAACGTCGTCACGTCCCAGTGCCGCGTGATACAGCTGGGGATGGGGCGCCGAAGCCGCATATGTCGTAAACGCGCGGCTGGCGGAACTGGACGTGGGGCTAGCCGAAGGCGTGTTTCGTCGCAGCCGTTGGCGTGGGCTCGTCTTCTTGGACGCTGTGAAGCGTCCTCGCCTCGTACAAGATGTGCTCGTGGCGCGAGTCCTAGCTCGCGGAGCTCCGCGTGTGGAGGCGTGGAGTTACATCTGCAAGATACACCCTGCTAGGCAGAACCATATAGAGCATGTTAGAGCCCCGTAGACCCGCAGCAAGGTACCCTATATATAGAGGCCCATAGAGCAATAGAGTGTTAGAGCGTTAGAGCGTTAGAGCCACTTAGAGCCATATAGAGCATGTTTTCCTAACCGAGTGGCAATATGATACACCGCAGCCGATGAAGATGGCATCAATCTTATGATACGCCCGGATGGATGGCGAAAAAAATGGGAGAAAGTTGGGGAAAAGCAAATAAATTCATAATAATGTGTTTACAGTATACGATAGTTCACTACTCATAACAGGCATTCACTAGACATCGACGAGTTGAACGGTGAGAAAGGCAATTGCATCCTAAGGTGGACCAGATAGATACAGTTGCAGGATAGAGCACAGATGCAACACAGATGACTCTTCTTGCGGGACTTGCACTTGAAGTTCTTGCGAACCGGGACTTGGGCACAAAGCAGCAGATAATGCGGGGGGAAGGGAAAAGGAGGGAATGATGCCTCACTAAGTTACTTATGTAAATTAACTTAGCCTGCTAAAGTTTACTTAGATGAACTTATGGCAGGCTAAGTTGATTTTTCAAGTAAAGTAAAGTAAAAGTGCATTTAAGTAACTTTAAGTAACTTAAAGTTAGTAGAAGTACGACAAAGTTTGAGCAAGTTAGCCACTGTAGGGACAATTTTGGCCTCACAGTTCTGTTCTAAGCCACGTGGGTGTGCTTTACATACATTTTTGATAGAATGCCAGGGGGGGAAGCATAAGGTTCAAGGTACGTAGGTAGTAGGTAGGTAGGAAATACTTGATCAAGGTCCACAACCCATTGTGAGCCAAGTTTCTGGGCTGGCGGCACTTGGGTGAGTACCAAGTAGCTGATATCCACCTGACTCCATAGATCTTTTTAAAACTACGAGGCAGCTGTGACACAACTCCCGCATTCCTCTGTAATGCTGAACAACCTTTGCTCTGCACATTAAATCCGGTAGGGAACCACTGGATCTTGGACATGTTTGGTTCAATATTCACCAGTTTGAACCAGTTGAAGCTTTAAATATCTCGGTGCTGAGACTCGTTGTGAGGTTTCAAGTTGCCGTTCAGAGGGTTCCATGACACAACTTTTTTGAGTGCATTGATTCTTGTCTTATACCTTCTCTCTCCCACAGAGACAAGGTGTTGTAAAAGTAAAGAAAAATGGCTAGGTGTCTAGAGGTGGGCTTTAGCGAGCTGTTGCAGGGTAGTAGCACTTGTGCCAGGCATAATAGCAACTATATTATGGCTGAAATCCACCCTCCTGTTGTCTCAAACATGCTAACTTGAGTTAACTTAGATACGAAGCAGCAAATGATCCAATCTGATGGCATAAGTTGATTTCCCTGATGGAACTTGGCAGGCTAAGTTAGCTTAAGTAACTGGTAACTTTAAGTTACAGGTAAGTTTTTGTAAGTTACTAAGTGCTTATATGACTAGTCCAAACAAGCTCAGGCTATCTTCTATAGAAAAACAGCCCATAGTCATGTGAATACCACCAAAGCATGAGGGTCCATGTTCCCACTCTCGAGACCCAGCATGACACAGGGAACCCAAGTTCGATTCACATCACTGTGCCACGTTTGTGGCTTGATTGGCCGATCTGGAGTGGTTCTGCGAAGACTTCTCGTTTGACTCGAGCCCAAGTCATAAATAAGTCTCACATAGTTTTTTTCTTTCTCAGGGCCTGTATTCAACCGAGAGCAGGGAAATGCAGTGGTTGGATCTTCTACAGAGACCCCTGGCTTGACTTGACCCCGGCCAGGGACCTTCCTTCCAGCTTTCTTTTTCATTGAGACACCGTGAGTCACACGTGAGTTATTCCCATTCAAATGTTCATCTAGTTACATTCCCAGATACGAGAAATAGGCCCAGTAGTGCATGGTCTGCACCTGCGACAGATTCGGCCTTGAAGTCGGCCGGCTTAAAAGGAGCGAGCTGCGGTCCCCGCGTGATACTGTAGATGACGATGGGGGTAGTATATTTAGAGCCAGTGAGAGGACTGATGTTCAAATAGTGAGCGAAACGCTGGCATAGAGGCGAGGTGCACCGTAGATGGCCGTGCTCTAAGCGGAACACCGGTATCTATGCTGTTCTATTGCGTTACCGGGGATCTATGTGTGTGTCGTGGTTAGTGCTGTTGGCAGAATCCTGCCATTCTGCCCGGCACAATGGCAGAATGGCAGGCAGAATGGCTTAATCCAACTGAGGATGGCAGAATCTGGCAGAATTCTACTGCGCCACAGCCGGCTATCGCGGGACGCGAGAGTATTGATGCACTGGTTTTTGGTTTTTGGTTTCTCATTGTTCGTAGTTCAGTGCCCAATACAGTAATTTCTCCAGTGGCAAGGCCACTCGCTCTCTTTGTTCCTTTCCTCCACTCGAATGTCCCCTGAAGCCAGTCAGGCTGGCCGCAAGGCACCCTCATTTTACACAAACCACTTCACCCGTGGGGAGAAAAAAGCTGGGAAGTCAAAGTGTTATTACTGGAGCTGCAACTATTGCGGAGACGAAGAAGGCAGCTGCGGGGCTAAACTGGAAGGACGAGATAATATTCCTCCTAATCACCTCCCAGATTCCCGGTCATGTCCCAATGTCCCTTCTGCTGTTCGAAACAAAGCTCTCCGCCACATGGCGGGCAAGAAAAAGACTTCCGACCCAGACAAGGCTGCCGCAAGCCAGACAGGCAGCAATATCTCTATATTCGATGTTGATGCCACCAATGAATTGACGGCTGTAGCCCCCCGCAAGAAGAGGAAGGCATTAAACGGCACACTCGATGGTTACATCGACCAAGTTCTTTCACCCACTCAGCAAAATTCGGCCGATAGGAAATTATTTCGGTATGTTTTCTAGTTGCAATTTATAGTCAAAATTTGAACGCAATATCTCATCAGCTTCATAATTCATACGAACGTCGCATTTTCTAGTGCCGAGGATCCATACCTTTCCGAATTTCTTCATGATCTGCGCCCATCATATGATGCCCCCAAGCGCTTCCCCCTCACACATACTCTCCTCGATGCGGAAGCTGTGGGCGTATTTTGACGTGAAGCCGACCGTCTTCAGTCCTCGAAACTCCTTACGCTTCTCCAAGATGGATGGGAGGATAGGCTGAAGCGCAGTATATATGATGTCATTGCCGCCGGCATTGATTCATTCCCTATAGTCATGAGCCTCGACGACCTCACCGGAGAACGGGGCAAAGCACCAAAATGCCTTGACATTGCTGTCAAATCTCTGGAGCTTATGGGCGATCTGGAGGCACGGAACTTCATCGCGCTCACCACAGATAATCCTACCACCATGCAGTCATTTCATCGGTAGTTCCAGAAGAAGTTCTTCTGGATCCTCACCTTCGCGTGTTTCCTCCACAGCTTAAACACGCTTGTGGGGGAAATCTGCGCGTATCCTCTAATTAAGAAGATTATCACGAAGGCGAACCGTACGGTTACCTTTTTCAATGGTTCTCATTATTGGGGAGGCCAGTGAAAATTGGAGGCGTACCGACTCGGAGTTTCTCACGGACTCAAAAAAAACTGTGAAATGTGCTGGTACGTGCTCGTCCTCCTCTGTCTCAGTGTCGCGTCGCACCAGCAACCTCTCTCCATTACCTGTCTTCGCCCGGACGTCCAGAAAAAAACCCAAGGCCTTTCTGCAGTCGGTCCCGATGTGATCGAGATTGTTCTTCGCACAGCAGAGTTCTGGCCACTGCTCAACCAATTAACCCGCATTGCCAAACCAGTTGTTGATACAAATGGGAACTGTGAATCGTGCCAAGCGACCCTCGCCGATTGCATGCTCGACCTGATTCGCTGTGCTTGCACCATGTTGAAAATGAAATTAGAGGAGAACGAGGATGCCGGGTTTTTAATTCACGCAAAAAATACCTTTGACCGCCATTTCAAGATGATTGCCACTCCAACTCACTGGCTCGCCCTATTCCTCCATCCATTATGCCGAAAACTCGCTGTTTCTAACACCGCCCATGGGCGCTCCCTCGACTTCATGATTGAAATGGCATTGAAACTGGCCCTTCAATGGAAGTGGAGCGCACAAAAGGCAATGCAGCTCAAGACGGATCTCAAGACATATTATCAGTGCAAATCTCCGTTTGCAGGTGGGGAACGAAACACAAGGGAGTGGTGGGAGGGAATCCCGAAGGAAAATCACGAAGGGATCCGGAGTCTGGTGATCATTTTGGCCAGCATTTTCCCCATTCTGCGGATGCTGAACGGCTTTTCTCGGATCTTGGTGGGATGCAAACACCTCGTCGAAACAGCATGACAGCTCAGAACATGGAAAAAAAACGGGGAAGATTCGGAGCCGTCTTACATATGAGCTTTATCTCGCAGCGAAGGCAAAAGCAGGAAAGGTGGCGCATCGGAACCACAAGCACATGCACACTCAAACCACACCTGGGATCAACGCAGACCTCACAAAGGATCTTGAGAATCCAACAACCTGGATCCCCCCGCTTGAAGGCGACGAGAATGATGCAGAGGATCTCGTGGACAAGGCATATCAAGATCTCCAGCGGGCGGTGGAGGATGAAGAACCTCTCGCTCTGGCACCAGGATCAATCATCAATGGTGAATTGGTTGATTTCAGTGAACTGGAGCGTGTTGATCGTGGAGAAGCTATCACAGCTGAGGACGAGTGTATTGAAATCATCGGGGAGACCGTGGCGGGAGGGTGGAGCGTTGAAGAGCTTATGCAGGGGTAGAAACCAATGTAATTATTAAAAAGCGTACAAATTGATCTGCCAATTCTGCTGAATTCTGCCGACATTCTGCCGTGCCATTCTGCCATTCTGCCCGGCGAAATTGCCTCAAAACAATTCTGCCCACAGCACTAGTCGTGGTCCTATCCACCCAAAACGATTTTGCAGATGTAGAGCTTTGGATTGCACCCGATCGCTGGCATGCTCCGAGGCGGGCGTGCGTGTCGCACAACGCGAGTACGTGGGGCTTGCGGATGGGGAGTCCCGTCGTCCGCCATGAAGGCGACGGACACGAGATCACGTAGCTCGACGAGTGGAGGGATTTCCAGTCCCCGCGGCATAGCCAAACGTGGGTACTTTATCAGCTCGCGGAGCTCTACGCTTCCAGTCCGAGTTGCGGCTTATGGTCTGCCTGCGGAGCCCGTATTTGCCCAGGGCCGTGCTTGATGGCATGGATCGGAGCTTCGTACGGTGATAGCCGCGACTTCGAGCCTGGACATGCGCACACTGTGCGCGCAGGCGGTCGTCGTCGTATTTTGCACCACCCTGAAGGGCAGTTGGCGTCAAGTGTGCTCGTGCTGTATTTCTCTGGAATAACCGATCGTGTGCATATCACGCTCATGGATGGACTTACTAATGTTGAACTTCGTCCAATTATATCAATATTACCGTGTCATCAGTTCTGTTGTTCTCAATATAAATCCCCCAGGTCCATATAATCTTTGCTACTTACCCTGGATGGTCAACACAATTGGGCATGCTTTGAATTCCACCCGGCTGCGATTCGGAGCGAGCCAGGGGCCAATCTCGGTCCAACTTCCGCCCAACCCACCTCGTTGCTCAGTTCCTTTATCCCGTGCACGTGTGTCCGAATTCTTGCCTTCAAGGAATCAAACCGCAACATCCGGATTTTTATTATAAAGCCCTTGGCCAAATTCTTCCAGGTTCATGTCTGCATACAAATGTCTCTGCGAAGTTCGAATCCCTCCAACTCGAATTACACTTTGCGCTTATCGTTTCTGGATTTGTTACAGCTCTGGACTTCCGCAAGTCGTAATCACTGCCGAAATCAAGCCGAAATGTATTTTTAGGCTACCTCACTGCCGGGGCGTGTTGTGCTTACCACCTTGATCAGCGGCCCCTACAGCCTATTCGGTTTGTTCGGTGTCTCATTCCGATTCGCTCAACACCAAAGCAGCAGCTACACAATATATAGACATAACTGCCAAGCGGCACGTTCCTTGGAATTTAGAATTAACTCGCTGTGGGGGAAAAGCAGCATGGTGTAATGGTTCATGAGATCCGAAAAAAAAGCTGTTTGACAAGCATGCCGTCACAACTGGAAATGGACCAAAGCCGGACCATGTGGCATGTCAATTTGTTCTGCCCGCAACCTGTTACATTTGACAGCTTTTTAAATAGCCAGATGCTTATCAGGCGCCTAAACACTTATATAAATACAGGGCTACAGCCTGAGTGCTTCCCGATGCCCCACAATCTAAATATGTCCCTCGAAGCTGTGCACAATCTGTTTACTTCTTTGATTGAACAATACTGACAGAAGGGCACAGGGCTTGGGTGTTGACAGTGTTACCGAAGCTGTTTCAAGTCAGAATATAGCCAATGTCACTACTTCTGTGAGTGCACAGAATACATAAATTATTGACTGAGAGGCTAAAATCATCTCAGCCTCCAGATGATTTAGGAAACGAGTGGCAGACACCATCCATTGAACCGGATGTGGCTAGATCTATATCTCTGGGAAGTCTGGGAGTAACTATGGAGGTTGGAGAGCTATCTCAACTTGAAGCTGCAGTCAAGGCATTCCAAGAAGCAGTGGACCTTACTCCAGAAGGGCACCCAGACAAAGCAGGTCATCTGAGAAATCTGGCTGTGTCCTTCACTGATCAATATTGGCAGCTGGGAGACCTGAATGATCTTGAGGCTGCATTACAGAGAAGCCATGAAGCAGTGGATCTCACCCCAGAAGGGCACCCAGATAGGGCAGGTTGTCTCCAGAGCCTTGCTGAGTCCTTTGGAGAGCGATACCAGAGGCTGGGAGACCTGAATGATCTTGAGACTGCAGTGAAGAAACTCCAAGAAGTACTTGACCTTACACCAGAAGGGCACCCTGATAAGGCAGCTCGTCTGCAGAGCCTTTCTCTGTCCTTCATGGATCGATACCGGAGGCTTGGAAACCTGAGTGATCTTGAGACTGCAGTGAAGAAACTTGAAGAAGTAATTGACCTTACACCAGAAGGGCACCCTGATAAAGCAGCTCGTCTGCAGAGCCTTGCTGTGTCCTTCATGGATCGATACCAGAGGCTTGGAGACCTGAATGATCTTGAGACTGCACTGAAGAAACTCCAAGAAGTACTTGACCTTACACCAGAAGGGCACCCTGATAAGGCAGCTCGTCTGCAGAACCTTTCTCTGTCCTTCATGGATCAATACCAAGGGCTGGGAGATCTGAATGATCTTGAGGCTGCATTGCGGCTAGCCCAAGAAACAGTTGACCTCACACCGGAAGGGCACCCAGATAGGGCAGGTCATCTGCAGATTGTTGCTGTGTCCTTCGGAGAGCGATATCGGAGGCTTGGAAACCTGAATGATCTTGAGACTGCAGTGAAGAAACTTGAAGAAGTAATTGACCTTACACCAGAAGGGCACCCTGATAAAGCAGCTCGTTTGCAGAGCCTTGCTGTGTCCTTCATGGATCGATACCAGAGGCTTGGAGACCTGAATGATCTTGAGACTGCACTGAAGAAACTCCAAGAAGTACTTGACCTTACACCAGAATGGCACCCTGATAAGGCAGCTCATTTGCAGAGCCTTTCGCTGTCCTTTATGGATCGATACCGAAGGCTAGGAGATCTGAATGATCTTGAGGCTGCATTGCGGCTAGCCCAAGAAACAGTTGACCTCACACCAGATAGACACCTGGATAGGGCAGCTCGTCTGCAGAGCGTTGCTGTGTCCTTTGGAGAGCGATACCGGAGGCTGGGAGACCTGAATGATCTTGAGACCACAGTGAAGAAACTCCAAGAAGTAATTGACCTTACACCAGAAGGACACCCTGAGAAGGCAGTTCGTCTGCAGAGCCTTTCTCTGTCCTTCATGGATCGATACCAGAGGCTAGGAGACCTGAATGATCTTGAGACTGCAGTGAAGAAGTTCCAGGAAGTAGTTGACCTTACACCTGAAGGGCATCCAGATAGGGCAGGTTGTCTGCAGAGCCTTGCTTTATCCTTTGCACACCGATATAAAAAGCTGCATAGCATAGACGATCTCCAACATGTCCACAATCACTACACTGATTCTTTCAAAGTACCTACTTCAACCCCAGAAAGATCTTGGGATGCTGCCCTCCACTGGGCCTCAGTTTCAGAGGAGTTCAAGTCTTCAAATTGCATAAAAGCATACTCCAATGCCTTCAATCTACTACCTGAGCTTCTCTGGATGGGAAATATCCTCTCTGTACGGCATGCAGCCATGCACCGACTCAATATTGCACAAGTCACTTCCACTGCTGTGAAGACTTGCATGCAATTTTCCGACATTGTGTCTGCAGTTTTGATCATGGAACAAGGACTAGGCATCACATTTCAGCAGATGCTCCAATTGAGGACAGACATGGATCAACTCCCCCTTCCTCAAGCAAATAAATTGAAATACCTTTCTTCTGAGCTTTACAGTGGTACATCCCCTGATCCAAGAGATATTGCCATTAAGAGGCAGGACCAATTGAAAGAGATACGCCAGCAGCCAGGTTTTGAATACTTTCTGCTTCCAAAGCCATACAAGGCACTCCGCCATGCATCTCAAGGCGGGCCTGTTGTCATCTTGAACAGCCATCAGGATCAGTGTGATGTGATTATAATCCTTGATCCCACTTCAGATCCTGTACATGTTCCACTTCCAGATGTAACACTAGAGATGTTGAAATCACAGCAAGAAGCACTGAGAGAGCTGCTTGGCCGTTGCAATGTCAGAACACATGAAGGATTCACATCAACCAGACTCTTTGGTTATCAGGAGAGGTTCAGATTCAAAACACCTGAAGACTGTTTTGCAGATCTATTGGCCTGGCTGTGGACTCATATTGTTGCTCCTGTTTATCAGGTGTTGGAATCAGTTAGTACATATTTCACTGTCCTCCTCACATTGTATTAATATTTCATTTAGCATGGCATCACTAATGGTAGGCTCTGGTGGCTGCCAAGTGGAGCATTTACAAGATTGCCTCTGCATGCATGTGCCCCAACTGATGAATTTATTCATTCGTATACTGCAACACTAGGATCTCTGTTGGATGGCTATGCCAGGAAATCATCCACCACCCCTAAAGTTGGTGTTGTTGGAGTAACAGACACTGGTGGTGGATGGAACTATCTTCAAGGAGTGGAACAGGAGGTCAAGAAAATTCTTTCCATCATCAACAAATCTCAGGTAGATTGCCTTGAAGGAGAACAAGCTACAGTGGATGCTGTGAAGCTCCAGCTACAGAATTGCTCTTGGATCCACTTGGCATGTCATGGCACACAAGATGTGGTTGAACCCACTAAAAGCCACCTTCTTCTCTATGGAGGCAACTTGGAGATGGAAACCATCCTTAGGATGCCTCTCACAAATGCACAATTTGTATTCCTCGCTGCATGCCAGACAGCCATGGGGGATGCAAAACTTGTAAATGAATCCTTCCATTTAGGCGGAGCATTTATTGCAGCAGGTTTCAGAGGTGCCATTGGGACAATGTGGTCTATGAATGATTCAGATGGTCCCCTGGTTGCAGAGATTGTTTACTCTCACCTGTTTCAAGAGGGTCAACAGCCACAGGTGAGCAATGCAGCTGAGGCACTGCACCTAGCTGTGAAAGAATTGAAGGCGAGGAAGGTTCCATATGAACGCTGGATACCGTTTATTCACATGGGTGTTTGACTCGAGTGTATACATTCTCAAATATAAAAAAAGTGAGTTACCAACTCAACAGTGGCAGTTCATCAGAGACTACAAATATACCTATTGTTCTCTATTTATTTTCTGATCATGTTTAGTGTCCATACTAGTTGTTATGGAATATTATGAAATTCACCGTCTTATTGAATTCTCTGTGTATTACTGGTCATAAATATTTTATTACTGGCTTGAGAGTGCAGACACACTTCTAAGACATTATTCTGAGTCCTAGCCTTGACTCAGAAATAAGCTCAAGCCTCTGAACAGCTTAAACTCAAGTATGTTCACATCCATCAATATTTATTCGGAGCCATCAGAGTTTGATTTGAACTTGTGCTGACTATAAAAACATGTTTCCCACATGTTTTCACATTCTTCAAGTGCAAAACCCTTATGGTTAAGTGCATGGCCAATCTATGTAGATGTTTCTTTACTCATACAGCACCTGTGAGATGTTTTGAGAGTAATCTTAGACTCCCCAGAACATTCTAGAACATTTGTGCAACCCTGTAGCACATTCATTATTTCTGTGTTATAAAACATTCTAGTACCTCACAAGAATGTTCTCCTGCTATGAAGAACTTTCTAGCATCCAAAATCCTTACCTATATATATGAGAGCCTGTCCTCATGTGACAGCACCACATCTTTACTTCAATCCATCATGTATGATATAGCACTTCTGCACTCAACTTCGAAGACGCTAGCTTATAGCCTATAGCCAATTCAAACTAAGACCTAGCCTTGCTGCCTAAGGAACTTAGTGCCTTGTATACTCTTTTTAAGCTGCCCACTGAGTTACAAGGTCAACTGGATACAGCAATGCACCAGCAAAATTTTGAGTTTCGCAAAAATGGGGGAAATGTCTGTGATCAACCCACCGTCATTGCGCAAGGCTTGGCAACTTATGTCATATGTCCAGTACTTGGCTCAAATTCTGTTCCGTGTGCAAATAACTGGACAAAGCAACCTATAATACATAAGGACTCGGGATTCAAATCAGCTGTGACGAAAGTGCACGAAAGAATTGAATCTTACAGCTATTTGCGGAACGTACAGTGTACCCCCCTTCCTTGATCCACCAGTTTAAGATCCATATCCTGTAATCGACACAAGGTGAAATATATTATTCTGAGTACACAGTTTCATGGACTGGTATCCAAACATTATATATGTATAATTTGAGTGCAATATGATACATTATAAGGAGGTGTTTCCGCAAAATACTTTTATGACCGCTTTGTCACAAAATTTGGTCCTTGATCCACTGTGTGACTTGAAGTCACAACTCACCCCTAGTCGCCGTCCGACCCCGAATCTTCGTCTTCTGAGTCAACTGGAACACCGGAAGGGACCACCCCTGTCGCCGCCTTTGGTTTTGGAGCCCGAGTGGGCTTTTTTGGGAGGTCTTTCTTCCTCACACCCTCTGCCGTTAGACGTTCACACTGTCGTGTCCAGGCAGCCACTGCCTTCTCGTGGTCTTTCTTGATCCTCTCCCACTCTCGCTTCAGATCCTCTTTCCCTGCTTTGGCCGCCTCCCGCTCTTCTGCCCGCTTCAGCTTGTCAGCTGCATCCTGATCCCTCAACCGTGTGGCTTCAAGTGTTTTCTCCATCCATTCGTCGCCTGTCAGATGCCTCCCTCGTCCTTCCATGGATAGCTTGGTGCGCTTCGTTGTTTTTTTGGTCTCCTTGGCGTGCAGAGCCTGACTCTGTTTGTCTACAAATAGGTTTTGGACAACGATCGTCGCGTGTGATGCTTCAATGATGCCGTCGCGGGCTTTAATGTGCTGTCGCGCACTCTTGAGATCATCCTGTGTTCCCCACGCATATTCCAATAACCGCGACGGCGACCATCCCTCCATGTCCTCGTCAGAATACATCATTTTTTGCCAGTCAGGTTCGGGCAGCGGTGGCGGTCTCTCGAGAATTGGGGCTGGAATGGAAGTCTGGGAGGTGATGTGTAATGACGAGACAAGGAAGGTGCCAGAGGATGTGCTGGCGAGCGCACTGGTCATCAGTCTCATCCGCTTCGAAGGTGTGTACAACTCTGGGTCAATGTCTGCATCTCTGACACGCCGACGTGCAGGGGTCAATTGTGATGTACCAGATCCGCTTGCTGCCGGCGCGTGAGTTTCCGGGTCGATGTCGAAGGCAGTTGGGGGCTGATGATGGAACGCCGCCATTACAGCACGGACAGGGCTCGGCTGGAGCAGAGGGAATGCTCCCTTGACAGATGTCGCCTCTGCTGGCTTCATCTGCCGTGCGCTTATCACTGTCGGGTCGAATGGGACAACGCCGGTGACTCTAAACGCGGTTTTGACGAGATGGGGAGTGAATTCACGGAGAAATGCGGTCGAGAACACGCCGGTAAAGTCCTCCTTCTTGACTTTCCTTCCGTGTTTGTCCTCAAATGCTCTGATTTCTTCGTTCCAGCACCGTTTATGAGATGCAAAGCATACGACATCAAGACCCTGAAGAGCGTGGGTGCAGTGCGGCGGATAACCGAGTACAACAATATTGTTCTTCTTTGCGTACTCCAGGAAGGCTGGGGAGTGGTGGGAGCTGTGACCATCCAGAAGCAATACACGGGTACGTCCTGCTGCCTTCTCTTTGGTCTGCGCGTCGAAATCCTTTATTAGCCACCACAGCGAGATCTCGCTGTCAGTCCAGCCGTTTTCGGACATACAGAATCTATTCACATGTTAGCCGCATTGAGTGTCAGACCGGGTACGCGACATACGATGCATTTGCGCGATTTCCCTCACCCCACTTCTTTTGGAAGTTCTTCCCCTTGAAAATCAGTGTCGGGTTCAAGACCGTTCCATCTGCGCAAATCGTGATGATCGCAGTCATCGTTTCACGGTCGGCACCTCCTTGTTTGTGCTGCATCTTGGCTCCACGACGGCCAAACACCTTCTGTCTCCCCGTGTCCGACATGACGAAGCCGCTTTCATCCATCCCATAGACATTCTCGGGCAGGATGTCCTGGTCAATGATATGCTCTTTTACGAGCTCAAACCACTCCATAACGGCCGTCTCATTCAAACCCTGGGCTCTTTGACGGTCAAGGGCTTTGCTCCAGTAAGTCTGTAGCTCGTCCCAATGTCTCGTGGCGAATGCATCACTCCAGTTAGACTCCGTGCTGATCAGTTCCCCATCGTGGCTCTTCAAGATGCTATTGGCGTGGGTGACAATAGCCGCGTGCGACATGGGAAAACCACGATCAGCAGATGCCAAGACATGATCGACAAGAACGCGTTCCTCTTTGGGGCTAAGTTTTTGTTTCAACGCGTTAAACTCGGCCATTGACCTCCCACCAGTTGCCTGGCGACGCAAGGTATCCTTGTTGACACCGTGGAGGTCCGCAATCACCTTGTCGCTGAGTCGGACTTCTTTGGGTTTAAGAGCATTGTGCTGATATGCTTCAATAGCGCGCTTCATATTAACCTCGGCTTTCTTGGCGGTCTTCTGCGCCTTAACGGCATTAGAGAGGGCTCGCGCCATCTTTTGACGCGTCGGCGAGGGTGGAAGGGTGTTCTGGAAGGTCGAGTAGTGATGTAGCAAAGGTCAACAAACTGAATGTCACGCTTTCGACCTGTTCGGCTTCGACCCAACTTCCTGGCCTCATTTCTGCACCAAATTACTAGCGGTAAGGGACGGGGACCTAGCCAGTATGTCAAAGAAGCTTTTTGGATCCTCAAATGAGCGGAATTATGCGCCCAATAGCCCGCAGCGAGGCATATAAAAGGCCTAATCGGGATTTTTACCTCATTTTTGGTAGCAATGTGTACGCTACTAGCGAAGAACGAGGCCGATGGAACCCAAATTCGGGAATAAGAAGTTAATTGGATGCCCCAAGGTTGCTACAAAATATCTAAGAGTTAAGGCCAAAATTGTGGCCGCCAGAAATGTTTTGATGGGAGTGGATCAAGGACCAGGGTCGGATCAAAGACGGGGGGTACACTGTAAGGCGCGGGCGATTTTTTTTTTCCTTTTTAGTCACTTTTTGATCCCTTTACTTACTTTCCCCGTAGCGGCCTCAATTCTCATTTGTTATCTGGCTCGGGTGAACAAAGAGCCATCATTTCACTTGCTTTGTCACTGCAATCAGCAAAAGTCGTTATAGAGCTCCAAATTTTCACTACAATCTTCTCCTGCATATATTGAAGTGCGCTGGATAGTTTTTGACCCAAGGTTATGCAAGGGTTGAAGGTGACAATACTATTTGGTAGAATTCACAGTCACTGTTACTTCTTGATGTCAGTTGGAGACTTTTCGAGGTCGTTTCACCACAGCAGATAGCCAGTGCACTTCAATACATGCGGGAGACAATTGTATTAAAAATTTGGAGCTCTACAACGACTCTTGCTGATCACAGAGACAAAGCAAGTGAAATGATGGCTCTTTGTTCACCCGAGCCACCTGAGAGTAGGATATTTGATTTTAGGATGCTATGCACTACATAATTTCCACGCGAATCCAACGCACCTGATGCCGAGGAAAATGAATGAAAATTGAGGCCGCTACGGGGAAAGGAAGTAAAGGGATCAAAAAGTTACTAAAAAGGAAAAAAAAAATCGCCCGCGCCTTATGTTCCGCAAATAGCTGCAAAATTATGCAACAGCCAACTGATGATAGAAGATAGCAATAACACGGGCTGTATAGTAATCCACGACGTCGAAACCACAGTCCGAGTCTCGGGGACTTGGTAGGAATCAACACAGAGGAAAGAACTGAGAAAATTGTCGAACCAAAATTTGAACACAGTGATCAACTTATGTATTCCAATCAACTCCGCAAGGGAAATCTCTCTGCAGCTCCATATTGGAAAGTTGCGAAATTTACAGCCACGTACATACGGTGTAATCCACGTTGTTAAGAAATCAGAGTTTCGGGTCTCGCTAGGACAGTGTCAAGAACACTACTAATAATCCGAGCTCGATTTACCGCGGAGGTGTCTCGATAATCGGACGTGTACAAAGAGTCGCAGCCTGGGAGAGTGAATCAGCAGTATATTAATAATCTTCGTCTTCCAAAGGAATTTGCCTGCGTCGGGTTCAGTAATCGACTTGAATACAAATTTACATGAACTTTGAAGGTGGGAAGCTTGCGTGCACACTGCCATTGAATTGGCAGGAACATTTCATTCCATTGCTTCTAAAGGCTGCCAAGAATGTAAGTGATTGATCCAGCGGGGTTATTCTACATATTTACCTCGAATCGGAGGACCCGACCGCAAGGTGGTGAAACCGGAGCCGACGACAGAAAATACCTTGCGTTTATGGGAGTTCACAGCCACGGGATTACAGATAAAGACTTGGAAAAAAAGTATCAAGTCAAATCACAATCGTCCGAGCAACTTACCGCAGAAGCGGTAATTACCAGACGAGACGCAGCAGCCTGGTGAGATTTCCGCTGTGCAACAATGAAAAGTTGGAAGTCGGACTCACAAGGTAAGATCTTTTGCATGAGCAGGATGCCGGAATCGTGCGAAGCGGTTTAGAATTTCCTGGGTTTGCGTGGCGAGGCGAAGAGCCGGTACAGAATAAGGCCGTTGAAGGGTGAAGAGCAATAATCTTGTCAGATCAACTCGCCAACCATTTGACTCCACCCCCGAATCTTACCCTCGTTCGCAAAATCTTGTCTTACCTCGCCCAAATCCTAGGCTCGCATCTTCTAAATCACGGCGCTCGATGTGACCCAAAATCTGTAATATAAATGTTTCTGCTACTGTAAGCAATAAAATCCATCGCATTCCTAGCGCCTCCCGGACGCGGATGATAACTGCCGCGCACAGCGCGTCCGACTCCCGCGCACGTATGAGGGGAAGGGAGCAAGACGAGGACGAATCCTTGCAGCCCCACGACGTACCGCGGCCCCGTACGACTGCCCACCATAAAACCTTCCGCACGGCGAACCCTACTTGCCGTAGACTAGACCACGAATCGCGCGCGTACAACTGCTGCCTTCTCGTCTACACCTCCGCGGCATACATCCAACGCCGACCCCCTCATCATCGACGTGTCGGCGTGGACACGCATGCGCGCACCACTGCCTTTGACGCAGATACCCACCCCGCTTTACACGCACTCGTGCGACTCCGTACCGCGACGCAGGGGTGCGCAGTCCCTCGCGTACGCAGTCCCTCCACCCGCACGCGTACACGTCCGCGGCCCATCCTCGACGCGGAGAGCACACGCCCGTCCTCACCCCGCGACCGCGGCTCCTCTCGCAATCCGCACCGCCGCTGGACGGGCCACCCGCGCGAGTCGGGGGAGCGGGACGCCTAGCACAAGTCCCCGCCCGCTGCGCTTCTCCGCCCCAAGACGATACCTCCCCACGGTGCTAAAAATTCCGCGCAGCACACTTATCCACATCGCCAAACGACGATGCAGACAGCGCCTCCCCGCCCCGTAGGACCCACATCTCTGCGCGCACGTCGCACTAGTCCCCGCGCAGGAAGGCTGCTCCCGCGCCAATGCCAACGCGTCCGTACGGGGCCTCCCCGCACCCCGCGTGTAACTTCCGCACGAGTCGCGTACGCTGCATCTCGGCGCAGGTACGCCGTCGCGATCCGCGCGCACCCCCGCATCTTCGCAGCCCGGATCCGCACGCATCTCGGTGTCTGATTGAGTATATCCCTCCGCGCGCCAAGAACGAGACGAAATAGAAATGGATAAATGAATTTAAAAATTGGGATGGAGTAAAGAGAGGATAGATGAGCCTCCGAGTGATAGACGTAGATGTGATAGAGATAGACGAGACGAAATGTAGATGGTAGTATGGACAGCGCGCGCAGAACGGCCGGGGAGTGGAAGAACGAGGACACAATAAAACGAATTATACGAGAGAGGACACACCATAGTCCCCTTCCCATCGTTATCGACTAGCAGCGCAGGATACGTGTTCCAAAGACTTGCCTCTTGCGCAGATCGACAAGGGCCACATTCAGGTGCCGTTGGCGAATATATGGAGGGATAAGAGGCAGATAGCGGAACAGAGGCCGAGGATGAGGGCTGAGAGGAAGTGTAGACTGAAAAAATAGACGGCGAGCAGGAAATGCGAGTGAGCTTGTGCTGTGATACGACGGAGGCAAGACGCACGATCCACGAGGCAGATGTCCGGCTGGTTCCCGCTGTCCGTGGCCATGGGCGGTGGAGGCGGCGACGACGCGCTGCTAGTCGGAAGTGGGTTGCGAAGTACACGATGTCGCGAAGACATGGCGGGAGGAGCGAGCAAGAGTGGAAGGAAAGCGGTGCTGAGCCAATCAAGTCCATCGGATCAACGGCCGATGTTGCCGGCAACTCGATGCACCTCAGCTCGCTTCCTCTCGCACGCCTCCTTGTCGCGGCTGGTCGTACGCTGTCCACGTACGCTCCCGGCGTCGTACTCCGCCCGCGAAGTGGATACGTCCCTCGATGGCGCGCAATCGCACCCCGACGCCGACAGGCCACCGTGGTCTCGAATAGCATGTACGACAGTGCACCCGCCCATGTTGCCGATCTATCCGCCCGACTCCCCGTGCACAATGGCTCCCCACGCGTTGATCCCGACGCCCACCATCATCGCGCGCATACGATTCCCCGTGACAATGACTCTCCGCCGTACCACTGCGCCTAGATCCTCCCGCACTGTCTCCGCACGCACCCTGCCCCGCGAGTCGCGCCCCATCTGTGCGCCCACCCCTCTAGCTGGCCACGTGCCCCGCCGCGCGTGAAGTGGTACGGTGCGTCTCATTTCGCCCTTCTACGCATCTCCTCCGATCTGACTTGGCATCATCTTTCACAAATGCTCCTTCACGCTCTTGTGTCCGCCTCTGTTGCGCTGTCGCCATCTTCGCCACCGCATGCTGGACTGGACGCCCCCGTCTGTCTCGTGTCAACGTAGGCGTGAAGCGTGCGTCAGGTCACCGTAGCGATGGGGAGCGAGAACGGTGGGAGGGAGGAATTACGGTGTGTTTGATGCTCCCCTTTTCTCTTTTCTTTCTTCTTATCTTCCAGTATCATCGTTTTCTTCCACGGTATCGCAATTCCTTTCCCTCTCATTGTGACGCGACGTGAGCGCACGCTGGAGGCGTAGCACATGTGTATGGCGTGGAGCCGCAGTGCACATACGCGTACGTGCGTCGGTGCGCGGGACTGCTGTGTGCGTCGAAGATGGGCAGGGATCGCCGATTCGTGTCGTACTGCGCACTCGCTCGTCGTAGATGTCGAACGTGGAACCGTACGCACGGTGCGGAATTGGAACGTGGGGCATGAGACGCTGACCGTCCGGCGTGGAGTGGCCGTAGGTTCCCGCGTGCGCTGCCCGTGTCTATGCTAAGCCGGACGCACACCAGTTGCCGGTCCAGCGGTGTAATGTGCATGGTTCGACAATGGGTGCGAACATCCTCCTTCTCGATCCCATCTCGCCCACGCTCACGCACACGGTTAAGTTCTATACCCGTCGTCTATTTGCTCCCTTCCTCAATTTTACACCAAACTCGCCACTGCACCGAGCAAAATTCCACTCGAATTCAAACATCGAAATAACCCCGAGTCCGAACGCTACCCCGCAGGATCTAGAACCCGAGCGCCGACCTTGGGTATTCTCATGCTCTGTCTCTGTCTGCAAGAAAGAACCATTTAATCTCTCGTACCCTCGGCCTTGGATTCGTTTTCAACTCCGTGCCCTCCGCGCCAGGGACTCTTCTCACACCGCTGCACCACTTCTACATCCCAAATACCTCGAGGGTTCAATATTACGCACTCGTCCGAGTTTCCATCTCCATGCACGGAGCTGTCCCGCCCTATACCCTACATTAAAACCTCTCTCCGAGCAGCATCTTCCCCGGCCCGTTCCTTTTCTTCTTCTTCCAGACCTGGCGGTACTTATCGAGATACTCGGACTCTGGGCTACCCTTCAACGTGTTATCCTAGCTTCTTTCTGCAGCAGCGGTATTTACTATTATCCTAGCTCGTTCCCCACCGGTGGCGTGCACCCGTCCACGCCTGCAAGATAGCTCGAAAATCAACCCCCCCTCGGTCCTGATTTGTACTATCTTCCGCTTATTGCTCCAAGTCGGTCCCCCCGCGTCCTCGGTGCCCAGTTCCGAGTCAGTCCACGTCCGTTCGCGCTCCGAGTCCACGTCCGTCCGGCTCCACTGTCTTTGCTAGGACTCCAAATCAACACGTTCAATATCTTCCCTGTATTCGGTGTCACTTATACATTGATTCCCGTCACGACATTCATCCGGCAGCAGCACGGGTTGCGAACAGTGCCAATCGATGCGCTCGGTTCTCACAATCGTCTCAAGCCAAGCCGGATGGAAGATATAACATCCCTCGCGGCGGGAAACGATCGTCGGTGAGCGCAGAACCGGAAAGACGACAAGGAAACTTAAAGGAGAGGGACTGCGACATCTTGAATTTCAGGAGCTTCCGATAGACGCACGAATCAGATGATTTGACAGTGAACGGTGAATTAAACATAGAATCAACACAGGACGAACAAGAACTTGGTCCAGAGAAGATCGTTCAATAAGATGGACTAGAACGACACCATGTACTGATCGCTGCTGCAGTCGAGTCTTTTGCAACTTACAGTAACTACAGTACCGCCGTCCGACTCTGAATGATCTGGTTAAATGGTCGTATCAGGACCACAACCAATGGATTCTGCTCCTGTGAGCCGACCTTCAGGTTTATTTACCCGAATGTTGCTATATCCAGGGCAGTCCAGGAAATCATGCTTCAAGCCGTAGAAAAATGAGGGAACCGAGTGAGAACAGCAAGAGTTGAACAAGGATTTCAGAGGACAATATCTGCGTCGTGGTGGAAGGAAAGCCTCCACCCCGGCTGGCCCCTGTGTTCCGAGTTCTGTTTAAAAATAGGAGGGTGAAAGTGTGGGCTTGTAATTTTGTGAGAAGGATGGAACGAGAGAAGAGCGTGAAAAACGGAATGAAATGTAGCCTTGACTCAGAACCCGAGAGATTTTAGTAGCAATTTGTTTGAATATGGTTTCCGGATGTGGGGTCTAAGTTGACCCACGATCGTGGAGAGACTTCGGTGTAACGGAAGCTGCACGACAACAAAGCGGTCATTTTTTGTTGCGGGTTTACGAACCAGTCGGGATTGAGCGCCAGATTAGGCGGAAAACTGAGGGTGTTATGTCGGATCAGCGCGCCGAGCATCGACGTCGCGTCCGAACTGCCATTCTGCAGCGTGCAAATCTTGCTGTATTTTCCCAAATTCTACCTCAGGTCGTGTCTCGCTCTCGTCTCTCCTAATAGCTTTCGAGGTGACCCAAAATCTATAACATTGACGCTGCTGGCCAGTACTCACTGCTGCGAGTAATACGAACGAAATATCCTCGTCCGCTGATGTCGTGTGCAAATCTCAACTGCCGGCGCCGGCTACTTCTTCAATTGCAGAGCCCACCAAGCACCGTCGCATGAACTTGAAGGACGCATGACATCACGGGACTCAGATGCTACTAGGCACATTCATACCCTACTTTCTATCGATCTTCGTGTTTTTCCCCGTTTATCTCTGCAGTGTCCTTCCTTTCGATTTTTTCTTGTCCTGTCCCCGCTAACAAATATGTACTGTTGGACAATGCATAGCCGATTTTTGAAGCATGCCGAGTTAGCTCTTGTTTACACGATCTGGACTGCGGCGTCCTCGACTTTGGAGCGAAACATGGCCGTGAATTCTAGAAGCCCATGGAACGCCTCCGATGTGGTATGGCAATGAGCGAGAATCAGGGACACGGAGAGCGCGGTAAACCCCATTGCCATTCCGAAACCAAGATACTCAGCCACCACAAGCAGGCAATTGGCCAAAAATAACACGCATCCCCAGAGATGAAGCGCTTTGGGAAGCGAGAAAATGAAAGCAATGGCTTGAAATTTGAAGACGGGCGAGAGGACTGTGTCCAGATACGTCATCTGTACAGTTATTTAGCATCGCACAAAACTGTTAGTCGGTGGAGTGAAACGCACGGCGTCGGTGGCGCTGAGTTCTTGCATCGGCTCGTATTTATGGCCCAATAGGATGGAAGACGTTAAACCCGAGCCGAATACAGCGACGGACGCTGTTAACAAGGCTGGAGACGGGAAATTCAATACCAGGAACGGTAAATGGAGCCTGAAGCGGTGATCTCGTGAGATGAAAATTCAATCACAGAACCAGAGGTACGCACAAGAGTCCGGAGAGTGCCTATTATGCGGTGAGAGTAGGTTCCTCCTGGGAGAGAGAAATAATCACTCCAAACAGCGACCTTCTCCAGTCTTGTAGACAGTCGCTCATAAATTGGGACCATTGGTCCACATACACTATATGGTCGACGAATACATTATCCAAGCGTGTGAGGTATATGTCGGAGGTTTTGAATGTCAGGTAGCCCATGAGGATGGAGATCCATGGATGCTTTTGTTCCGGGTCAAAGAGGATTGACTGATCTCTTGACAGTCGCGAGTGTTCTTGACCGTAGTGGGTTATATACTTATTGTGATCTGGAAGCAATGTTTGACAGGGTGGAGATGAATTGATCTACATCTTACCAATAACACTCCACAATTTCGCTGGATAGAAGATGAGACACAAATGTATCGGCGAGGAGGATGGCACCGCATACCAATAATCCAGGTTGTATGGCCATTAGCCATGTTGCCTGGTTGTGGTTCAGATTTTGAGATAAAATCCATGGCGAGAGGCGCTTACCTCTGCAACCCTGTAAAATGGTTATGAAAGCATTGCAGTCCTGCGCCGTGTAGAGAAAAGTTGAGACCCGCGATGTCATCTGATCTGAAACAAAGAAATGTGAGGTCGAATTCCGACTTGTGGCCTTGAGGAGACTGACCACATAGACCATGTGAAAAAATAGCGATAATCTCGTCAAGTGCTTGAATCGAAAGAGGCTCCAAGTGCATCGGGAAATGTTCGATGTGAATCCAGTACAGCTCTTCTAGCACTATCTCTGCAAGATCGCTGTTGGAAGGTATACAATCATTCAAACCGCACACTCACTGAGTTGTGAAGTTGATATAACAGGTGGTAGCCCTAATTCATCCGTGCTGGAACTCTCCAACCAGAATTGGGCACGAGTTGCATGATCGACGAGATAGTAAGCGCAATTTTCTTCCTCGAGTTTGATGAACAGCTCGATTGCTCCAGAAACACGAGGTTGCGTGTTCGAAAGAATCTGCTGAATGTGATCTATCCAGCAACAGACATTTTCCAAGGTTTCGGCCCGATAAAGATAAGCCTCGGTGACAACACGCAGGGGACCTTCGCGACAAAAGTACAATTGGCCCTCTGGATGAACATGGGCGGACCACAATAGTGGGAGATATTCCGGCCTTATGGAAATCAGGAGTGAGTGTGACACGTTAGGAAAATACGCACTCAGGATCCTGAGACATCGTGAACAATCCGGGGGAAATCTCCACGGAGAATGGCTCTACACTGAAATAGACTTGAATGTATGCGCAGGATATTAAGATCGATACTGACAGTGTGCTGTTGTCATAGCGCCCTGTATAATATGAGGTAGTGGGCCGCAGGGATCCAGTAACTTCTTCCTTGCTGCCAGCCGGGATTTCCTTTTGTTGGGTGTCCATCTCGAGGCAGCAGAGAGGAGGGGATTACTATGCAGAGAGGAGGGGATTGCTGTGGAGCAATGCTAGACGCAGGGCGAGTCCGGGGTTAAAAGTGCTGAGGTCTGGTAAAGCTGTGGCCGAGAACTTCACGAGACGCAGGATCCAGAAGTGACAAGGCTGAATTGCGGCGCCTGTCGAGTTCGGGGGTCTGGCTCCATCAGTTTCAGGACTCACAGCAGCTGGAACGTAAATGCGTAATTGGACACGCCTTAAATTAAATACAGCCTTCCGAAGTTTACGGATTGGGGCTTATCGGGCGCTTATCAACGTGGGAATCCGGGTCTCAGATAGATCCCGATACCAGGATCTCCAAGCTGTATCCTGATGAGGTCTCTCATCTGGCAATCTTCAATCCGTCCAATAGCAGTACTATGCTTAGTTTTGGTATTGAAATTTCACTAGAAGCTGAAACTCCGCCTTTTCTCTCTCAGTTTCTCACCGATTCCCTTCGGAGGTAGCGCAAATTCAACCGACGCATGTGGGCGTCAAGAATATAAAAAAACTTTTAGGAAATCGGTCGAGGAACTACCGGATTTGGCCTCGAAATTTCCGAGACCGACTGCTCTGGCCACCGGAATTTTTTGGTGTTCGTGGGGATGTTTATTTGACTCCTAAGAGGAGCCTACAAAAAAAACCGCACCCGAAATCGACGGGAGGCACCAAGGATTCTACGAAGATGTCACAGAATGTCACATCTTGTTTTGAAACTCCGCCTGCCGCCATCAGCTGGTCAAGTCGCGTCGCGTTAGTACCACCATGTCCGACTCGGACGACGATGAATACCGCTATACAAGTCCTGCACTCGAGTACGAGCAAAGCCAACACAAGCAAGATGCCCGCGATGTGAGAACCTAAGTATCGGCAATCCAAATGAAGACCGGGAGGATGTATTCTGGCACCGAGCGGTGAGTCGAGGGAATAACAGAGGATGGATTCCGGGAGGAATAGAGTAGATTCTCAACTACTGACAAAGTTGATCTACGAGGTAGCTAGGAATTTGGAGGAGTATTTATACAGGAAGAACTGAATTGAAATATGTGAGACAAGGTTGAACAATTGGAACAATAAAATGAGTCATGGTAAGGAATGGAGAATAACAATTAGACTCGATCAATAATGGAGGAAGAACAATTAAACAATAAGAATTAGAGAATGGAGAGAGCCCGGAGAGTCCGATGGAGCGTGAGAGCGAGGGGTTTCTCACACGCGACAAACGAGAAGCGGCCCTTTCGCCGGAGCAACTCGCCCAAGAAGCTCGGTACCGCCACGAAAAGCGTGTGCGCCTAGGTCACTCCCCTGCCAGTTCACCTGTGAAGCAGGAGGTTTCCTCCCCCCTCCAGGTTCCACGGTCTACAGCCATCGAGGCAAGGCATATACTCGGGTAAGTTTGTTTTATACAGGCCATTTATCTTGTCATTGACCACTCCAGGGAGCTTTACGCACCCGGTGGATTTCTTTGATTCCCAGACCGGGAACGAGACGTACATAGATAGGCTTTCTAATCAGGCACGCGAAGGAACGCCTTCACAACAACAAGATTTCTTTGATATTGGCGAGTGTGAGTACAATATTTTGGGAATTTATCGCCGTTTAATGTGCAATCAGCCCAGGACGAGATCCTCGACTCCGACCATGAGCTCGATGTGCAGGTCAAGCTGATGAAAACCCGACTCGTGCTCGTATTGAAGGATCGCGATGAAATGCAGGAGCAGCGTGATCGGGCATTGGAAAAGGTGGCCCAATGGGAGGAAACTGCGGGAAACTTGGTGCAGCAGCTTCTAACGATGCTACCAAATTAATTCAATCAATAATTAGTTTTAAAGAGTATTTAGAACAGTATTAAGTAGCTATTCAAACTGATACATAGTAGAATAGTCATAGAATGGCGACGATTCGGGGGGAACATTAAACATGCCGGAAAAGGGGGGAGGATATTGCTGGTAGAGAATTGGGTGAGCATCAAATGTGTTGTTGAACACATGAGGAAAAGTCGCGGTCTGGTAATGCTCATAGGGAATTGTGTGTGCAGCAAACTGGAAGTAGGGATGCACCGGGTTAGATGGACCGGCGACTGCATTCGTGGAGGAGTTGCTGATGTCAGCAAGAGACGAGCCGGCGGCGGATTGTACGGCGGCGGCGGACGCACGAGAGCGGGTAAATAAACCAACAAAATGTTCGTCCCCGCGCTTCTCGTCGTGGGTGTCAAAGAACTCGGTGATCCGCGCAATAAGCTCCTTTGTCGTCCCCTCCATCGAAATCTCGAGTGCATAAGCAACATCCTTGAGTTGGGATTTGTTCTTGCCCGACAGGGAACCTCGGAAGATTGTTGTCTTTCCGTGCGCCTCCCGTAGCCGCTGCTCCTCATTCTCCCTCACCTGGCGCTCCTTCTCTTTCCGATCCTTTTCGGCCTCCTTTTCCCGGACTTGCCTGTCATCTTCTTCGGCCTCCCGAATGCCTTCGTCAGAGGTGAGTGTCCGTGCCTCGACATTTAGCTTCGGCCTCGAATTCTTTTTGCCAGCCTTCGCATTCAATCGGCCCTTCAACTTCATGATTTGTGAGCCAGCAATACCACTTTGCGCGGTAAGGTGTGCGATTTGAGCCTCGAGCGAGCGGACATATTCCTGGGATAGTTTGGAAGTGCGAGAGCGTTTCACGGGCTGGTGGGTCTCGTTCTCTGGACCTGAATACATCGAACGAGTGCGGCGGCGTCCAGACGGACAAGGAGTGGAAGGAGACGACGATGAAGAAGGTAAGTTTATGCTCGGGGTTCGAGCAATGATGGTGGGCACGGAGAAGTGATGAGGATCATTGCCTTCATCTCCGTCTTCGTCTTCTGTCGACCAGTCCGAATCTGGGTCTGCACCTTCAGGGCGCAGAAGGGCACGGACGGCATTAATGGGAAATAAGGAAGGCAGATCGACTGTCGCAGTGGAGTAGGGAATACTGGGCGCAAAGTCCGCATCCGTGAAAACATCGGGATTTATAGGCCAGCCCCCACTCTTCTTGAATGCGGATATAATGGTCGACGGTTTGAAAGTTTTAGCCCGAACGGCCATGTACTCTCGAATGAAGTCTTCCTTCGGCATCTCCCGACCAGTCTCCTCGATGATTTTGTCGCACTGGTCGATCCATCCGTGTTGAAAGGGTCCGAAGACCCCAACGTCCAACTCCTGAAGCATGTGTGTCGTGTGAGGCGGAAGACAAAGGAGGATGACGTTGTGTTCTCGAGCATATCGTATGACGGGTAGGTTATCATGAGATCTGTGCCCGTCGTTTCTGAGAAGCATGGGTTTCCCCGATACGTTCCGTGCTGTGGCTTGTGGAACAAAACTTTTTCTGAGCCAGTCCGAGCCCAGAACATTATCCGTCCATCCATTTTCGGACATGGAGACACTAAAAATAGATGAGTAAGGCAGCATTCGAGGAATAATCAAGGTGGCCTACGTGACATCAGGGGTATCAAACCATTCGCGATTGAATTCCTTCCCAGGGAAAATGAATCCAGGGTTGAGAGCCGTTCCATCCGCACAGACACACTCGATAATTGTGACAAGTTCGAGGTTAGCACTTCGATGCTTGTAATTGGTGCGGGCGTCCGTCCCCACGAAGTATTTTCGGGAATTCGATTTTTTCCACCTCCCCTCTGGACCCCTTTTTCATCCATATTGTATATGTTCTCGATCGGGATTTCGTTCTCGGTAACGAGCCGCTGAAGCATGGCAAAATAGCGATCGACGACTGGCCGATTGAATGCCTGTGCTCGCTTTGGATCGAGCCCATATGCCTTTCCGAGCTTGATCTTGTCCGGGTGGCGCCCGAGGAAGAGATTGATCCAAGTGTGGCTGGGGCGTATCCCGCACAGATCTTTGACCAGTGATCTGATTGCTCGTTTGCACACGGGATGCCCGGTGGACGTAAGATACTGGATCCAGTCGACCAAAACCACCTCCTGGGCAGGGGGGAGAAGCATCTGGGCGATATGCGCCTCACGCCTAGGTCGTGTGTAGCCCTTGAGCGGTTTCGGAGAGTGGTGTACTGGACACCGAGCTGAGTAGCAACGCGGCGGATGTTTGGCTTGGCCATTTCCGTGAGAATGCGGCAGGCCTCGGTGTATTTCTCCTCTAGCTCGTCGTCCCAGCCGGGTTTCCGGGTCGCGTCGACGTGTGGCATCCTGAGAATGGAAGAAGCAGAAGGTAGATGCGAATCAAGACGTGATCGTGTTCGGTTTCCACGTGATCACTCGGAAGGCACGGCAACGTTCGGACTTTGAATTGTCACGCTGATATCGATGTACACCTCCTGCCACCGTCCCCCGTCGATTTCGGGTGCGGTTTTTTTTGTAGGCTCCTCTTAGGAGTCAAATAAACATCCCCACGAAGCACCAAAAAATTCCGGTGGCCAGAGCAGTCGGTCTCGGAAATTTCGAGGCCAAATCAGGGATTTGATGCACTCGGGATGGGAACTCAATAGTTCCTCGACCGATTTCCTCAAAGTTTTTTTATATTCTTGACGCCCACATGCGTCGGTTGAATTTGCGCTACCTCCGAAGGGAATCGGTGAAAAACTGAGAGAGAAAAGGCGGAGTTTCAACTTCTAGTGAAATTTCAATACCAAAACTAAGCATAGTACCTCTCAAGTTAGCAAATCGTATAACATCTACGAGTTGGAAGACGGGAGCAGACGGAAGTCCTGATATATCCGCTCTAACTGCGGAAAAACCGCTGATCACTTTGAAGTAAAAATAGGATGTGATGCTGGTACTGCCACTGCTCGTCTACGTTTTTCCATAAAATTGGACACAGGAACGGACAGCTCTGTAAAATGAAAGGCCCGAAATCCCGTGTCTCACAGCATTTTGATCACCACGTTTTTCATTTTGGCAGGGACTGGACACACAAGAATTTCGCCACTAGATATTACTGTATCTAGTGTCAACTTGAAGTCTAAGAAGATCCCACTGTTATCTGCGAACGCCTCCAACCACCGCCAAAATTAGTGTTGATTGTTCTCTCCCGAGCGCCTCCCGACTAATGCAATGCAACCTGGCTCCAGGTATTTTTGAACGCGTCTACCGCCCGTCCACACCCCACACAGCTGGAATGCGCATGTATATGACTCGAGCTCATAATCCATGGCCTGTAGGAGGTATAAAGCTGCAGTGCTGTGGGGTTGACTCCTTCTAACTCACACCCCACATCTCCACAATGGCATTTCCCAAACTCCATACAATGGCAATTGTGTTACTGCGGTGAGCGGCTAGATCTAATGTTCTGCATCCTTACTGTCGGCCCATCCGGAAATTCCGCGTCAGGAACCTGTTCCACGCCAATGTCAGCTTTGGCAACGACGGAAATCAAACTTTTGCAGCGTGAGTGTTCATCTCCCGTGCTCATTCATATACGGCGCGCTTAATTCTTTGATTTAACTATCGGCCTCGGGGGCCCCTAGAACAGAATTCCGCAACGAAGAAGCCCAAACCGTCTGTCAAGGCGGTGAGGCCCGCGTCCTCGACGCAACCGACAACGACGAAGTCCGGCACATCAGTTAAGCCCCCCACGTCGAAGCCCGCTGTCAGGCCTGCAACGGGAGGCAGATGAGTATCCTTCATGAGACTCAGTGAAGAGGAATGGACAGTTGAGGGCACACCTCAATTCGGGCATGGAATTTCACCGACGGCATATGACCACAGCAACATCTTTCTGCCAAAGCACACAGATTACTTGCACTCGACTTTGACCTTTTTTGATTATAGAAAATTCGTAAATACGTAATCTACTTGGCTAAGTTTGTCTCATGGACTGCTGCCTACATCTTTCATCTCGATATGTTCTACTTATGCTATGTTCTGACTGCTACATGAAGTGCATTAATTAATACATTGTCTTGTATGTGAATCGTGATCGACGGTATCTTCTGAATTACAGCTAATGACAGTACCGAGGGCGCGAACGGAAAATTTCCGTTTTGGGCATTTTTTGATCCCCGCGAAAGAGTTGTCTGTAGGGCCCTCGGTTTTGGACAGAATAACTTGAGACATAGCTAGTTCTCTCAGAATAATTCGTGTGCAATTAGTGATAGAGTCGGAATTTCAATAATCCTCTATTTTTGGTCTCCTGGCTGTGTCAACCATCCGAAGGGTTAAGTTGGTGCAGCGTCCCCAGGTCCTGTCCAATTGGGCTAATTTTTTGGGAGGGAGGACCTTTGGTGGTATGTGAATTGTCATAGAGCCAAATACTGGTATGTATCTTATTAGTCCCGCTATCTCACTCGGAGTGATTTCGAGATAGGAAATAATGAGTTCCATGTATCTACCTCGGCTCTGAGCCGAATGCTAAGGAGGCAATTCAACTCAAGATTTGAGCATCAAACTTACCACGGAGCGCCTAAGGATTCCAACCAGCTAGGGCAAAATTCCGGAACACAGACGAATTAAAACCATGCTCCGGATTGATAGTGGACCTCGAAGTTGCAATATCGACATCGTGTTAATCAGAAAAAATAGACAGCTAGGAAAGAACTGACCAAAAGGGCGGTGTCGCGTCAAATCAGCATCGTTCGAGCTCAACTTACTGCAGAAGCGCCATGATGGGCAATTATAACGCCGTAGCAGCCGCCTGCGCTCCCCACAGCCCAGCACAACGAGAAGCTATGTAGAAGTCGGACTTGGAGGATATATATTGCAGGGGCAGGAGGATAATGTTGTGCAGTGATTGAAGAAATTTTTGGCATTCAAGGGCTGTGCGAGGGGAGGAACCAGTGTGGAAAAAGGAGGAGCAATAATCTTGTCGGATCCGAAGCTTCCTCCGGTGCGGAAAATCTTGTCGCCTCTCGCCGAAACTCTACCTCGACTCATCCCCAATCTCGGCTTTCGGGGTGAAATCTATCTGTAACATTAATGTTTCGACTACTTATTGCTCAAAAAAACCCGGCGCATCCTCGGCGCCTCCCAGACGCGAGTGATAAGTGCCGCCTGCAGTGCGTCCGACTCCCACGCACGCAGGACGTACGAGGACTGGTGCGACTACTCCCGCATCCCCACGTACTGCGGCCTGGTACAACTGCCCAACACGCCCGCAGGAATCCAGAGGCATTCTCCCCGGCGTATGACGCCGTGCACGACTACTCGCACCTCTGTGCCGCCACGGTAGCGCACGAGGCAACACACCACGCCGCTACAAGCACACCTGCGAGTCTGCGCCACGTTTGTGCGCACCACTGAAGGAAGAACGATGGCCCCGGTTGCCGTACGCACCCCGGACAAGTTGGGAGTGAGACGACCACGGACGTCCGCAAGCTCTCGCGCACCCGCGTCCGATTTCATATACCCCCGAAGAGCGAGTATTCACCGCACGCCGAATGCATGCACCATAGTAAGTACGCATGCTGGCCGCATGACGTCCGCAGTCGCGAGGCATCTCCCCTACGCAAGACACCCAGTGCGTCGCTGCCACGGCGTACGCCTCCTGCGCACTACAGCTCACACGGCACATCTGAATCGTAGGCCTCCCCGCACGATGACTGGCCCAATGACGATGGGACCTCCCCGTGCATCCTCGCGAGTCCCTACGTGTACTCTCGTGAACACCGTCCATCCGCACCACAGCCTCGCGAGTCATTCCGTGCACCACCCCGAGCTCGGAAGCGAGTACATGCGGCGTCCCTGGTCATGATGGAACGAGGACACGCGACTCGCCGCGCGCGTACGTTCGCCCTTCCTCGCATCGTATATCTCGCAACGCTCGTGGGGTACCATCCGCGCGATGAGTCCCCACGTCGCACGAGCACCCTCGACAGGGATACGCGGTACGCAACCCGGGTGACTCGTGCAACGTACGGTGGCCCCCGCACCACGCATGTATCGCCCGCAGCAATCCCGTCGGTCGCCTCTGCGCACACGTACGCCGTCCATATGCGCGCGCATCTTCGTGTGTATGTAGTCCGGATACGCCGTATCCCCCGCGGGCCCAGAACGAGATGAAATGGTAGATGAATAAAAAAAATGGAACGGGGTGAAGAGAGGACGTAGAAGGATAGATGCGACGCAGAATGACAGACGTAGATGGAACGTGGAGAGGAAAGGTTACAGATGGCCAGCGAGCGCAGAACGGCCGGGGAGAGGGGGAATGAGAGCGAGAGGAGGGAAGAGAACCCAATAAACCCAATTGGTAGAGAAAAACACGAGAGGACACACCGTAATCGCATTCTCACCCTTCCTCCTCTCCTTATCCAGATCCGCGAGCGGCGGCGTCTTGCGCAGATCGATGCGGGCAAGGTTGAAGCGGGCGCCGGCGGGAGAAGTCGCCGAGGGTTATGAGGAAGGTGTAGATGAGAAATAGACGGCGAGCGCCAAGCGAGCGCAGAGCAAAAGTAAACAAGATCGAATAATGCGAGTGAGAGATTGAGTCGAGAACAGAGGGGCAAGATAGGAGGCAGACGTCCGGCTGATTCTCGCTGTCCGTGGCCGTGGGTGGTAGCGGCAACGGTGCCATGATACAAGCCAGGAATGAGATGCGGATGTCGCGAAGACATGGCGGGAGGAGCAAGCAAGGAGGAGGAAAGCGGTGCTGATGAGCCAATCAAGTGCGTCGGATCAACGGCCGATGTTGCCGGCAACGTCACTGCTTTTCCTTCCAGACTTACGAGCAACGGCTCTCCTCCACACCAACCGCTGCATCACCCAACGAATCCACTCAGCACTAGCCAGCATCCATCTCCTTTCATCCTCTTCTATGCCGATATCGCAAGGCTGGCAGCTCCACCAAATTCCGCTTGTACCCAGGTCCCGCGTCCCGCGCACGCCGCCTGCTCATGCCACTCGGCGACGCCACTACCTGCAATACTCAAATTTGACATCGCATCCGTCCGCGCATGCCACGACGCCCACAGCCCGCACAAATCGGGGAAGTGAGGCCTGCGTCGCCTCTTCATTCCGCTTCGACTACGATACGCCCGCTCCCCGCGTCGACTGCGACACGTACACCTGCCCGCGTCAACTCGGACGAGTTATGAGTCGGTGAGCGGGAAGAGGACGCCGGCCGTCATTCCTCATCTCTGCGCATCGTGCGGGCCAAGACGACACATCGCCTCGTTGTACGCCAACAACTGGGAACACGCCGCTGCGCGTTGGCTGTCGTAGCGCCGTATACATGCCCGCGGCTCGCACCGTAGCGCCTCCCGCATCTCCAAATGCACAAGCTTCCCGGGTTGCGGCGCCGTCCCCACGCTCGAAGACTCCTGCCTACACGATTCCCAATGTGTCGTGCCACCTCTCGCCTGTCGCAGGCCTCCGCCCACACGCACCGCCGCGCACAAGTCTCCGCATCCGCATCCTCGCCACAGACAGCGAGCAGCCGGGTGCATGACACCGAGCCCCGGACCCCCGGGCGTACGCTATCTCTCCGCGAGTGCACTCCGCATCGCCGCACGCCCCTGTGCGCACCGTGCGCGCTGCCTGCCCTCCGTGGACAGCGTACCCCTGCATGCCGCCGATCTGGGCACGTAGTTACCCGCGTCTTCGCGCGTGCAAGCTGCACGAGTCCTCGCACACAATGACTCCCCAGGCACCATCATTGCGTCGCGGTTGCCCCTCAAATTTCACGCAGGTACGTCGCCTTCGCCTCCCCGCTATGCATGGACCCCGCGCACACCATCTCTCCACGCTGTAACCCGTACGACTCAGGACGTATGTGCGCGCAGGCCGCGCACTTCCCCCATCGCGTCACGATTTTGATGCAACTCGTCCGCAGCGCGTCCTTACGAGTTCTCCCTGCGCCCCGCATGATTAGCGTACATCTCCGCGCGCGTACGTCGTGCGGATGACATGTAGCCTCGCATCTCTGCATGCGTACGACGTGCCAGCCTATTTCTCCGGGGGCCAGAACGAGATGAAATAGATAAAATAAAAAGAAAATGGGATGTAGGATGTAAACATATGGGCGACGATAGGATGTATAGGATAAGATGGAATGTGTATGTATATAGAATGGTAGTTTTTAGGCCAGGCACAGAACACCCGAGGAAGCGAAAAGGAAGGGAAATAAAACGAGAGGAGTACACACCATGTTCATAGACATCCTCCCCATCCTTAGCCACCATTCGCGACAGCTATACATCCCAAAGTCTTCTTGCGCAGGTCGACGCGGACAGAGTCCATTGCGAATATGTGGGAGTGGCGGCGGCGCAATAGCAGAGAGAGGAGCATGATGATTAGAGAGAAAGGAAATGATGAGGGGCGCTGTCGTTACGGCCGACGGGGAGTCAACGCGGAGTGCACAAGATCACGTGATTGGGATGGCCGTGCCGAAATGAAGCCGAAATGAATTTTTGGGCATGACCGGACGAGAGCATTTGAGAATTGGGAGAACCGGCGTGATCGGCGCACGGCGGTGATCGGTGGCGCACGGCGGCAAACGGCGGCATGTGCGGAGCCCGAAATCCAGCAGTGCCACCATCAAAGCTTGGCAGCCACGGTGCAGCCAAATAAAGTCGTTTTTTTTTCTGCCTTGCTAGCTAAAGTCCCCGTTTGTTGTGTCTGGTCTCTACAGATAATACTCCCAGTCTGGAAAATTATGTGTCCCTCTAAGACCTACAACGCATGAAATCGAAAGGCGGTTAGATTTGTCACGCTTTTTGTGACGCACTCGTTAAATGATGTCGCAAGCTCGGTACGTCAAGATAGTTCCCCCTACAGATGAAAAATCTTGAAAATATTTACCCGCGTACAATGGATGTTAGGGAGCTTACCCGGTAGCATTCCCTTGGCAAGATAGATTTTATTGGCTGCCATCAGTGTGCCATCACTGCGTCTGTTAATGTAATTCTGTGCTGCCGCCTTCGATGACTGAATTCCGCAGCTCCTGCGGACGATTGGATGGCATCAGGAGGAAGGATGAAAGGAGGAAGGGACACAAGTGCTCTATTGGCCGTTGTGGCAGGTATCAATTCAGACTCCGACACATGTGCCGGTACCGTGCCGCCGTGCACCCAAAAAGGGGTTCCGCCGGTTCTCCCAAATCCCAAACTTCCACGACCGGACTGCCTCACCAACGAGGCGTGTTCGTGGTTTACCGCCTTGAACACCGCCTTGATCAGTGCTGTTTCAGTACCGACAGCTTGCCAGGTAGTATTTTGCTTGTTCAGTGTCGCATTTTAATTTGGTCGGCATGAAAGCAACAGCGACGCGATATATATATATAATTGCCGAGCACTTTCCCTGAAATTCAACTGCATGTGAGGTAAAAGTATATTGGGTCCAGAAAAAGCCGAAAAGCTGTTAATTGCCACACCTTTATAACTGGCAGCGGGCCACAGCATCTGCCAGCAACCTGTTACATTTGACAGTTTTTAAATTAAATGACTAGATGCTTACTCGGTGCCTACACACTTATATATAAGGCGGCCTAAATGCTTCCTTGATGCTTCCCCTTTGCCCACATTCTAAATATGTCCCTCGAAGCTGTGAGGAATTTGTTTACTTCTTTAATTGAATATTACTGATAGGAAGGCACAGAGCTTGGTTGCTATCAGTCTTTCTGAATCTGTTTCAAGTGAGGATACAACCACCTCTGTGAGTGTATAGAATACATAAATTATTGAGTGAGGAGCTAAAATCATCTCAGGCTTCAACTAAGTTAGCAAACCCAAAACAGACACCCTCCATGAAACCAGATCTCCGTAGAGCTAGATACCTGCAAAATCTAGCAGCAACTATGCTAACCCGATATTGGGAGGTCGGAGAGCTGTCTCACCTTGAAGTTGCAGTTAAGACATTCCAAAAATCAGTAGAGCTTACCCCAGAGAGTCACCCTGATAGAGCAGGATATCTGCACAATCTTGCTGTGTCTTGTGGCATTCGTTATGGAAGGCTGGGGGATATGAAAGATCTTGAGACTGTTGTCATGAAATTGCAAGAGATAGTAGATATCACCCCAGATGGGCACCCAGATAGGGCAGGTTACCTGCAGAGCCTTGCTGTATCATTGCAGGATCAATACCGGAGGTTAGGAGACCTGAATGATCTTGAGGCTGCATTGCGGCGAAATCAAGAAGCTTTAGAACTTACACCAGCTGGCCACTCAGATAGGGCACGGTGTCTGCAGAGCCTTGCTGTATCATTGCATGATCGCTACCAAAGGCTAGGAGACCTGAATGATCTTGAGACTGCATTGCGGCTAAAACAAGAAGCTGTAGACCTTACACCAGATGGCCACCCACATAGGGCATGGCATCGGCAGGGCCTTGCTGTGTCCTTCATAGATCGATACCAGAGGCTGGGAGACCTGAATGATCTTGAGGCTGCATTGCAGCTAAATCAAGAAGCTGTAGACCTTACACCAGATGGCCACCCAGATAGGGCAGGTCACCTGCAGAGCCTTGCAGTGTCCTGCACAATTCGTTACCAGAGGCTGGGAGACCTGAATGATCTTGAGGCTGCATTGCAGCTATTGCAAGAAGCTGTAGACCTTACACCAGATGGCCACCCAGATAGGGCACGGCATCTGCAGAGCCTTGCTGGGTCCTTCACAGAAAAATACTGGAGGCTGGGAGACCTGAATGATCTTGAGGTTGCATTGCAGCTAATGCAAGAAGCTGTAGACCTTACACCAGATAGCCACCCAAATAGGGCACATCATCTGCAGAGCCTTGCTGTGTCCTTCAGAGATCGATACCAGAGGCTTGGAGACCATAATGATCTTGCAGCTGCATTACAGAGAAAGCAAGAAGCTGTGGATCTCACACCAGAAGGGCACCCAGACCGGGCAGGTCGTCTGCAGGGCCTTGCTTTGTCATTCACAGATCAATATAGGAAGTTGCATAGGCCAGATGATCTACAAAGTGTCCACACTCATTATGCTGATTCCTTTAAAATACCTAACTCAACCCCAGATGATTCTTGGAATGCTGCCCTCAACTGGGCCTCTGTTTCAGAGGAGTTCAAGTCATCCAATTGCATAAATGCATACACCAATGCCTTCAGCCTGCTCCCTCAGATTCTCTGGATGGGCAATATCCTGTCTGTACGGCATGCAGCCATGCATCGACTCAATATTGGACAAGTCACCTCAAGTGCTGTGAAGACCTGCATTGATTTTTCCAACATTATGTCTGCAGTAGAGATCATGGAGCAAGGACTAGGCATCACATTTCAGCAGATGCTCCAATTGAGGACAGACTTGGATGGACTTCCCCCTGCTCAAGCAAACAGATTGAAATCCGTTTCTTCTGAGCTTTACAGTGGTACATCCCCTGATCCAAGAGATGTTGCCATTAAGAGGCAGGACCTATTGAAAGAGATCCGCCAACAGCCAGGTCTTGAATACTTTCTGCTTCCAAAGCCATACAAGACCCTTTGCAATGCATCACAAAGAGGACCTGTTATCATCTTGAACAGCCATCAGGCTCAATGTGATGTGATTATAATCCTGGATCCCACTTCAGACCCTGTGCATGTTCCACTTCCAGATGTAACACTAGAGATGTTGAAAACACAGCAAGAAGCACTGAGAGAGCTGCTTGGCCATTGCAATGTCAGAACACGTGAAGGATTCACATCAACCAGACTCTTTGGCAACTGGGAGGTGTTTGGATCCAAACCACATGAAGAGTGCTTTGCTGATCTATTAGCCTGGCTCTGGACTTATATTGTTTATCCTGTTTATCAGGTTTTGGGATTGGTTAGTACATATCTCACTGTCTTCCTCACATTTTACTAATATTTCATTTAGCATGGCATCACTAATGGCAGGCTCTGGAGGTTGCCAAGTGGATCATTTACAAGATTGCCTCTGCATGCATGTGCCCCAACTGATCAATTTATTCATTCATATACTGCAACCCTAGGATCTCTGTTGGATGCCTATGCAAAGAAATCCACTACTTCCCCCAAAGTTGGTGTTGTTGGGGTAACACACACTGGTGATGGATGGAACTATCTTGGAGGAGTGGAACAGGAGGTCAAAAACCTTCGCTCCATCATCCACCAATCCCAGGTAAATTCCCTTGAAGGAGAACAAGCTACAGTGGATGCTGTGAAGCTCCAGCTACAGAATTGCTCTTGGGTTCACTTGGCATGTCATGGCACACAAGATGTGGTTGAACCTACAAAAAGCCGCCTGCTGCTTTATGAAGGCAGCTTGGAGATGGAAAGCATCCTTCAAATGCCTTTGTCAAATGCAGAATTTGTGTTTCTTGCTGCATGTCAGACAGCTATGGGAGATGCAAACCTTGTAAATGAATCCTTCCATCTGGGTGGAGGATTTATTGCAGCAGGTTTCCGAGGTGCGATTGGGACAATGTGGTCCATGAGCGATTCAGATGGTCCATTGGTTGCAAAGATTGTCTATTCTCATCTATTCCGAGAAAGTCAACAGCCTCAAGCAAGTGATGCAGCTGAGGCACTGCAGCTAGCTGTGAAAGAGTTGAAGGCAAGAAAGGTCCCATATGTGCGCTGGATCCCATTCATTCACATGGGGGTCTGATCAAAGTCTGTTAGTTGTTCAAAGATACCTATTATGCTTACCTTGTTCTGTATTTATTATTGAGAGGTGTTGTGCTGGTCAGATATTATGAACATCACCGTCTCTCAAACCATAATGCAACAACAGAAGCTATTCCTGCCTATACAAACATGTGAGCTACAAGTATCAATAGTGGCTGTTCATCAGAGACCACAAATATACCTATTGTTCTTTATTTATCCTATGATCATGTTTACATAATCTCTATTAGTCTCAAAATACTTCTCACCATGATACAAATCCCTAAATATCAGAAAGTTAGGAATGTTACAAGCAAAATTGATCAACATTTCCCATATCCTTGACCTCACTAATGTGTACATACTCCAAGTTGCAAATTTTTGCATTCATAGGTGAGCTTTGTTTTCTCTGCAGCCTGTGACATAACATGCAATATAAATACACAACTCCCCTCAGCACAAGGGGTGATAATAAATTGGTTCAAGAATGAATAGAATTGACTCATGATCAGCTGGGTTGCATTGGGGCAATATCAGGATATGAACTGACCTATGCTGCTCAGATTGGAAAAAAAATAAATCATATATATGTATTGCACACCTCATATGAAGTTTCCTTGGGCATACATTTGGGTAGATCCCCGCAAATGTGAATGCCTGTTTGCATATTTGAACGCCTCTGGGGCATGTTTGGGAATTGAAGCGGCTATTATATTTGAACACCTACATCACATATTTGATAACTTAAACATCATATTTATGAAGACCGGTACATCGAATGTGAAGCAAGATCAGATATGCCATATGGCTCCTCGATATCACCGACTCCAGTGAGCGGGCATCCCCACCCAATGTCAGAATCGATGCCGCACATGGGCAGCATTGTGTTGGTCAGTAGTCGGATCTTTCGGGCCTCGGATCGTGATACCGGTGTTTGGTCTGGCTTGGCTGGAGCCTGCAAGCCGTTTGAGCCGTCTACAGCGACTGGCAATCCTCTCTCTTTTGCTTCCTTCTGGAAACCTCGTATCTTGCTCTCTTTCGGCATCTAAATGCTCAAATCTATGCCTTTTACTCTGGAAGCAGCCGAAGATCGTCCAAAATCAACCTCGCAGGTCGTACACACACCCTCCGAGTGCAAGATGGGCAAATAGTCGCATCTGCTGTCTCGTTAGAGCCTCTTCCATCTGGCTGAGTTGAGATGGTATGGAGATGTCACTTTCACTGGCCTTGACATGCAGCCGTATCAATCAACAGCAGCACTTGGCATTCTGCCAGAATCCTATCGTCAACACTCGAGGAGGTGCTCGGCAAATACAATATCCTCTGTGTTCCAGGCCTCGCGGTCAGGAGTGGATACAGGGTGCTACAGTTTCTCCGTGAGCACAATTTTCTTGATATGCCAACTATACTTTTTTTGTCTAAGTTATTGCCAGTGGTCAGCATGCCCTCGTACTGACACTATCAGCCGTGTACTTCCCTTGGACTTGCTCTCCAAGATCCTCTCTGCACGTGTGTGCATTGCTGTTGTGACCTACGCACCATCGTCACTGCATTTCAACTCCTCCTAAACTCAGCCTGAGTTCTGAGCCCTAAACAGAGCTAAGCAGAGGGCTGTGGGTAGGCGACTACACATACCATGGTTATGTCTGTGTGGGTCTGGCTAAATGTGGTTAGCTCTGTGTAGGTCTGCCAAGGTCTGCTTACCTCTGTGTAGGTCAGTCTAGGGCTATAACCAGAGATCAATACATGCCATAGGCACACCTACATTGACCTACCCCCATTCTGTGAGGTGCAACGAGAAGAATGGGACTCGCGACAATGGAACTCGGCTAATCTTTCGCTTATATCGCTTATCTCGCTTACCTCGCTTAACAATCAAGAATGGGACTCGGACAGTGGCGCATCAAATAATTTCTACCTAAACTCCGCTGCAGCGAGAGTGAGAGAGACAATGGGGGAGAAATTTCATCTCGCTGCGAGGTCTCGTGCCATGTCGCCAACCCTTGGCCAGCCCTGGCAGCAGAAGGAGGCCGATGAAGTCTAAGTATGATATTCTCAAAATAACCTACATTTGCATCCCCTTTCATTAAAGTGTGCCGAGGAATTATTGTTGAGAGGAGCAGCGCCGTGGAGACTGGAGTTGTGGTATGTGTGGCTGGGGCTAGCTGGGTATAAGTGATCTAAACTCATCTACCTTCAGCTAAGCAGACCTACACTGACATCTGCACACTCTGTTTAGACGACCTAACCTTATGCTAAGCAAAGCTAAGCGCAGCTACCCGAAGCTGTGCTTAGTTACCATCAACAGAGTCTGTTTAGCCGACTAGACAGACCTAGCCGTCGGCTAAGCAAAGCTAAGCACAGCTACCCAAACTGTGGTTAGGGCCGGTTGAAACGCAGTGCATGCTCAGAGAAGGCAGCCCTGCAGCCATTACTACTGCCCACCATGCAGGGACACAGCGGCCTCCTGTGCCATGCACACGACATATTTCCGGTGGTGATGTAGGACAGATGGGGTCATGGGGTCTTTTTTCTTTCTTTCTTTTTTTTGGTGTGCACGCCAGTATCTTTGTCTCATACATATGCTGATGGAAATGGAGAACACTGCTGCTACAAAGGATCCTTTGAGCACGGGGTGCTCCTAATGAGCAGGACCATGTGGCTGCTGCTGAGTGGGTACATCAGTGTCTGTAGGGCTGATCCTGCTCCTCGCCTCGCAGAAGGGTCTACGAAGCGCATGCGAGACACGAGAGGGCCCGCTCTCATGCCAGCGAGTATTTAGACTTGCATTGCATGTATTGTCGATTTCTGCTCACAAATCCATCCATCAGTTGACATGCCATATGAAAATTAAGCTACGTGAATGTGAGCCCAAGTCAGTCTCACATTAGTGCACACTTGAATGGAGCATGATTATCCACTGTCCAATCTCTGTAAGGTGTACTTAGGCGGCACAAGCCTTACACGAAAAAAATAGATTCATGTACAAAAAACTATTAGCACAAAGATATTGTAGGAAGCGAGTCCCAACATCCAGAGTATGCCCGGCTTCTCATAGGCTTCATCCTACTTCATCATCAACAGTCCAGTGGCACCTATGGCACTCGCATCGGTGGAGGTGCAGTTGCTGATTCTTGGATGAAACACTTGGTGTAGAGGTTAACAAGCCAGGACTGAGTTCCATCCAACTTGGAGGTGGCGGCGGTGAACGGAGAGAAGGGCCGACTCGGCCATCGCAGTTGTGAATGCGCAGCTGGAGATTGCTGGAGACAGAAGAGCTGCACTACGCACTTTTTTTTTCGAAAAGAGTGTGAACTTCCTCGCCAATCTTGGGACTAGTAGCAGTTTTCATCACTCACTTTTCGGTGTCCCGGGTTTGAGTCAAACGGCGACAAGGGAGTTTTGAGAACAACTGAGGAAAAGAGGCCCATAGTGGTGAAGTCACAGGCAAATCAGGCCAAACACCGCATTAGGAAAAAACCGACAGTCTATGGAGCAGTATGTAGTTAGCATAGGCCGTGTAGTGCTGTAGCAATCCCCCTGTTATATAGGATGTTGTAGCTCTCTGCGCAAGATTTGTAGCTATATATAGTCACTGTAGCTGCGCGCTGTGTATATATAGCATGGTAGTTCCATAGCCTTGTAGCCTACGTAGCTATACATAGCACTAAAACACTTCTTAGCGTTTGGTAGTTCCGCAGATTCACAGCCAAAAAAGGCGAAAATAAATTATATTTAGGTCAAGGTACGACTACATTGGTGCCTCAAACTTCCGCGTCGGTGTCATCCTCCATGGTGTTTGCATCCTCGTACTCTTTGATGGCCGCGTCGAGGACTTCGGCGCTGAAAGTGGCCGTGGTGGTCACCGTAATAGGCTGCACCCCGGAGTGAAAACTGAAAAGATGAGTCAGAGAAGCCTTGTACGTAGATTCCAGAAGGATACGTACCGGCCAAAGTCATGTATCCGAGTCAGGATCTTGTCCAGGATCTGGTACTTCTCCGTGTGAGTCTCAAACTGTTCTAACGCCGTGAGATGGCTTTCATAGACCCGGTGGTACTCGTTCGCGGTGAAAGGGACATCCATCCTGATGCCCGTGAGATGTTCATTAATACTGTTCTCGACCTAAATTGTGTGAGTAAAGGAAATAGATGTACCGCAGCTAGGGTGAGAGCAAATGCTGGCACCGGCGCCGGATTGAAGAGCTCAGGATGTGTTACGCCTTCGTCTTTGCGGTTCGCAAACCACATGGCATTGAACACCATTTGGAAAATTGGGTTCTTGTACAAGCCCTTCTTCTCCTTGACGTTCTGCGACATGTTAGTGTAACGTAACGTAACCGTTGCCCGTGGACACATACCCTGAACGCGAAGGCGGAACCTTCCTTGAGATCTTCAGCGAGCTTGCGATTGAAGGCAATGGTCTTCTTGTTTTGACCAGTCTTGAAGCCGTACACGAGATTCACGATCGGTTTGACCTTTGTCTTCAGCTCCCCGCGCAGCTGGGGCCCTCGGCTGGAGATCTGCCGCAAGGATTCAATCAGCCAAGAACGACTGGTGGTGCAAGTCAGCTTACCAATTTAGCTATCGCCGGTGTCAAAGGAAGCTTCTCTCCCAAGTCTTTGCAGGTGAGTGACCATGTGTCCTTGGTCATTCTAGTTTCAGTGGGGACATCGGGAAAAACTTGCAATGCGCTGATGTTGCAGCGATAGATATTGATCGCGTACATGACATACTCCCGGGTGCGGTTGTCCAAGTCCTTAGCTCTTGGACGCTGACCAGAGGTGTTAATGCGTGGTGATTGGGTCGATCACAGCTCGTTCACGTCCTCCGAAGGGGTCCGAGGGCGTTTGTCACCTATATCGGGTGACGACGAGCGCCGGTCCGGGGATAGCGAGCGGGGGCGTGGAGAGTGAGGCCGACGACAGGGGGCTGAGTGTTGATCATCACGAGAGGCATCGTGTACGAGGTGGAGGGTTACGGAGTCTGGTATGATGCCTCCATTAATGTTACGGATCTGGATGTCACAATGAGGGTAGATCGTCGAGTACGAAATGAATACATACTGGAGCACGGACAGGGATGCGGGCAGGGGAGGGGCTGCGACCATGGAATGTATGCCAGGTGTCATCAGGGTTCACGCTGCGGTGGTTGCGACGGGAAGAGCCTTCGTCGCTGTTGTGACCGTGACGGTCAAGACGATGCGCGTCGCACAAGTCGAGCTTTGGAGGGGCCAGGACTTTGCTAGTGTGTTGAGCAAGGTTCTTGGTGATGGTGGGATGCGAGGCGACCGTGTGGGAGGTGAACTCGAAGTAGATGAGTGACAATGATATCGGTAGTGTGTTAAGTACTCACCAAATCATCTTGGATGGGCCCGCGCATATCTTCCTCAACGACTCCGGCCTTCTTCCTCGTGGCCTTCGCAGCTTTCAGAGCCTTCTGGGCCTTGCTTGCTTCAGCTTCCGCTTTTTCCTCATCTGGGAGCTTGACTCAGCCAAGACCGTACAGGACACAGAAAGTAAGGACTTGCCACGCTGAGCTTGTTTCTCGCTGACACGGCGAGTGCGGCCACGGACAGTGCTTCCGCTGTCCTCTTCTTCATCGGCAACATCATCTGCGTCATCAAGCTCGGAGTCTTCACCACCGTTGATGGCATTGGGCAGACTGTACTCGTCGTCGTTGTCTAGGTCCAATTGTCAAGGAGTGAGAGGCGAGTATAGAGTGGAAAGCTTACCTTCTGAATCACTGTCACCGTCGTCAGCCACAGGGTGCTCCACAGCCTTGACTTGATCCGTAGCTGAATAAGAATTAGCCCATGTTAACGGAGTGCAAGCAAGAAACTTACTCCTGCGAGCATTTGTATCGGTAGCATCGTTCTCCTTTTCAGCAGTGTTTCGGGTGGTCGCAGATCGGCCACGGGTAGACTGGGCAGCGTTGGAGCGAGAGCCCGAAGGGCGGAGCATCTTGTATTGACCGGCCATTGGCGATAAGAGATTGTAAGTTAAGGCTGGGCAAGAAAGTGGGAGGGGGATGGGGATGAAAAGAGCGGGCATGCCTCATCTTATATAGGCGACCCGTGCGGCTGCCTTTATACTTTGCGGCGCGTCTGTGTGGCCCTGGTTGGTGGTGGTTGGAGACAAGCAAAGAACATGTTGTTGTTAAACAAACACAAGTCACGGGCGGCGGCGGCGGATCAAAGATTACGGGCACTGTAACACGTGTCAGCTTTGGGGGTCCTAGTGGAAAAAAAAAAGACTTGGCGCACCCGATAATCCCCCCGAACTCAATGCCTCAGACCTTCCGCTGCTCGTACTGCTCAAAGCGCTTGCCCACCCGTGCCCGCATCAGCCACCATGTCGCGAAGTCTCGAGCCTGTTACAAAGATTGGCAGAAAACTCTTGCCGGGGAAACATCCTTAACTGTGGAGCAAGGGGAGGGCGAGCCACCTGTGGAAGAGATTCCGTCTGAGCCTGAAACCCAAGCCCCATCCCCAGTGCCATCCAACGATGACGAGGATGACCCCATGGGCGTCGCAGATGATTTCTTTCCGCCCACGCGAGAGGAATCCACAGTACAGCCAGAGCCAATTCCTCGGTCACACCGGGCGACTGTGGAGGAGGTGCTGGACGAGGATGATCCCCAGAATTTTAGCCGCTTCATTGAGCCCTACGAAGACGAAGAGAGCGGACGGCCAGCGGCAGGAAGACCTTTGCGGCACGGGGAAACTCTTTTCGAGCGCATGAGGGCTCGCCAACAGGAGGAGGGCACCACTGAGTTCTCGCTGTTCAAGGATGGCGACGAGTGGGATCTGGCAAGGTGGTTGTCCAAGAATGTCGGTCAAACAGCGACAGATGAGTATCTATCGCTGCCCATTGTGAGTCCCGATCTGACTAGATTTTGAGGAAGCCACTCACCTTCTACCAGAACAAGAAGGCGAACCTCCCTTTCCACAATAACCGCTCCTTTCTCAAGAAGGTCGACCAGCTTCCCACAGGCCCGGACTGGACATGCAAAATTGTTACGGCCACGGGAAATCGTGTCGATGAGAACGACAAGCTCATGTCGGAGGATTTGGAGTTATGAATGCGTGATCCTGTCGAGTGCATAAAAGAATTGATGAGTAACCCCGCATTTCGCGATCACATGGCATACGCACCGGAACGCGTCTACAGCACCAAGGAGGGGCATGAAGAGAGCCGAATATTTGACGAGATGTGGACCACTGAGTGGTGGTGGAAGCTTCAGGTAGCTACTTTGCATCTATTTAATCTGAGATCAGCCGCCTGACCCTCGTGTGCAGAAACTCTTACCACCGGGTGCTTGTGTTAGCGGAATCATACTCTCTTCTGATAAGACCCCGCTGTCGCAGTTCTCGGGTGATAAAACTGCGTGGCCAGTGTATCTGACCATCGGGAACATATCTAAAGATGTCCGCCGTCAGCCATCCGCTCACGCGACAGTCTTGATTGGCTACCTACCCGTCTCGAAGCTCACTTGTTTCACCGACGACACGAGATCGCTGGCGGGATACCGACTGTTCCACCACTGCATGTCGCTGCTGCTTGTGCCACTGATCTCGGCTGGAAACGATGGCATCGAGATGATTTGCGCTGATGGATTTATCCGCCGCGTGTTCCCGTTCCTCGCAGCCTATGTCGCCGACTTTCCCGAGCAGTGTCTGGTGGCATGTTGCAAAGAAAGCCGCTGTCCTCGGGGCATCGTTGGGCGGAACGATCGCGGGAAAAACCTTCTGCATTCCCTGTTGCGAGACGAAGAAACAACGTTAGTTGCTTTGAAGGATCACAAAAACCGCAAGCCCAATCCCACGTTTGAGAGGGACGGCATCCATGCTGTATACACACCTTTCTGGGCCGCTCTCCCTCACACCGATATCTTCTCTTGTTTTACGCCCGACCTCTTGCACCAACTGCACAAAGGCGTCTTCAAGGATCATCTCGTGAGCTGGTGCACGGAGATCGTGGGGAAGGACGAGCTGGATGCGCGTTTCAAGGCTATGAACGTGTTTTCTGGACTGCGGGATTTCCACCATGTTGCAGTGGACGGGTAGGGAGCACAAGGAGATGCAGAGGGTGTTTGTGGGCATGCTGGCAGGTGCCGTCAGCGCGAAGGTTCTTACAGTCGTCAAAGCTCTGCATCAGGAAAATCCAAAGTTGCCCCATAGACAAAAGGGCAGCTATGGGGGCCTATGGGGTGCTATGAGTGTCTATGAGAATACCTGAGCACTATAGTGGGCTATGGTGAGCTGTAATGAGCTATGAAAATTGGGGTGGTCTATGAGAGTCTATGAGAGTCTAGGAAAGTGTCTATGTTGATCTATGGTGAACTATGGGGCAGTCCAGGAATTTTATTATCTATTATCATGGTTTATGAGTAGCTGTGGCCTCTAATGTAGTTAATCTTATCATCAATTATGGGACAACATAACTCAACTGGGGTGAACACAATTTGCCAACCTTGCATATTCAACCCTGATTAGGAGGATCCAATTCCTGAGAAGCTACTGATTCCAGGAAAGTATCCTGCAATTCACAGTGGAACAAAGCCAGTTCTTGAAAAAACAATCTTAACGAGTCTTGTAGCTCTCATTCAGCTCTATAAGTTTCATTTTAGGTCTATTTTTAGATTGGTGACCCACAAGGATGGGTTTTGGCTACATCAACCACAACCATGATTTATGTTGCCTATCAATACTACTTTGAACATAACATACCAAAAGAATCTAAATAGTTGAGATGAGTGGGAACCTAAATGGTGCTGGGAGGCAAAACAACTGTAGTATCACATAAAGCACCAAATCGTTGTATGGTTACTCTGGTGTAGAGGTTATTTTGTCTCTTTAAGATTTTCCCCGTTTCCGCGAGGTTGAGAGTTCAATTCCCGGTAGTAGCATTTATTTACATTACCTTTTCAGTTTAAATCAGATTTCATTCAATTCATGCTCATACCAGTCATCGTATCATCAACAATATATCAAACGGGTAGTAGGGAGAAAAAAAACTTTTGCTTTTTGGCTCAACTATGGGTGTTATGAGCCCTCTGGCTATGGCTACTATGACTACTATGATAGACAACATGAGAACTATGGGGGTCTACGGGGATTTATAGATTTGACCCCCCCCCTCCCACGTTTCTATGGGGTTGGCCCATCTGCTATGACCACTATGGCTTCTATGGGGCGCTATGTGGGGCTATCCGGCAACTTTGTGTTTTCCTGATGTGATTGACTTCATCTACTACACCCAATTACAGTTGCACACTACACGTACACTCAATGCCTTGCAAGAGGCCCTCAACACCTTTCATGCCAACAAACAGGCCATCGTGGACCTCAAAATCTGCGAGCACTTCAATATTCCAAAATTCCATGCGCTCCAGCATTACGTTGACACGATCCGCTCCCTTGGCAGCGCAGACGGCTACAACACCGAGTCTCCGGAGCGACTGCATATCGACTTCGCCAAGAAGGTGTATCGTGCAAGCAACCGCAGGGACTACACTGAGCAGATGGCTCTGTGGCTGCAGCGCCAAGAAGCCATTGCCCTACGTACATCTTACATTCAGTGGCTCGCTCTGCAAGGGCTACCGCTCAAAGATTCCGGGGCCGAGTCTGAAGATGAAGAGGCCCCCGAGCAAATCATCTTCCATCTGCCGCCCACCACACTTCCCACAACCGCCTATTCAATCGCCAAATCTCCCCCCATCGAAAATGTGACCGTGGGCTATCTACAAACTGTCCACGGCGCTGACGACATCATTCCTGCTCTCACCGCTTTCCTCAAACTTCATTTCCCCCGTTGTCCTGTCACTCCTGGCTCATACGACCGCTTCGATGTTTTCAATCAAATCATAGTCCACCTTCCCCGCAACCGCTATCTCAGTGACCAGCCCCGCTCTAGCCGCATTCGTGCCATTCGTGCCGTTCCAAAAAAAGGCCATTCTTCTGGGTCGCCCGCCGTCTTTGATACTGCTTTGGTGATTGAGGATCCGACCCAGTATCAGCCTTCATCTGGGCTAACTGGTGCGCTGAAGTCTTTCAACATATATTCTGTTAGTAATTGACTGCTCAACTTAGGTCTTTGTCCCAAATTCGAGTGATCTTGAAGCTCCCTCCACAATTCGGCACACATACCCACCCTCTCGCGTATATTGAACGGTACGTGACCAAATACGTGAGTACGGACTTGATTTTTGATACGTACGGCGACCGGAAAGGCTCTCGAGGGCGGTACGGGCAAAATACGGCCGTAATACGTGATACGTACGGACAAAAAATGAAACTTATGGTGAACTACTGAGACTAATGGCATCAGCCTCGTCTAACACTTTGAGAAGCTCCTTGCGCGCAAGGCGCAGCTCTGCTTTCAGCACCATCAAGGTCCGGATCGTCGTGGGCTGCAAGCGGGCTCGGCGAAGAGCAATAGTGTCACGGCCCCCCGAGAAGACTTGCTCCACGGCAACCGCAGATCCTAGTTGGACTGGAGTTAATGGAGAAGGGGGGAAAGTGGGCTCAAGACGACTTACCAGGGATACAATGAATATCCCGCGCCATCTTGTACAGGTTCAGAAACGCCGCGCGATTAGCACACCACCAACCGAGAAGGTCAGTGGTTTCGAATGGGAGCGGGATGGAGGTCATCTGGAAGTAGCACTTGAGCTCGTCTTCCGGGTTCGAAGAAGCCTGCGAGCCCCGGAAACGACTGAAGAAGCTCTTCTTTGGGGAGTCGTCTGTTGGTCGGGTGGGGATACGCGTGCTGGACTCGCTTGGCCGAGTGGAGGGAGCTGCAGAGTCAGGGATATATTTCTCTTTGAACTCGGCCTCCATCGAATCTCGGGAGGACTTTAAGTCGGCGAGCAGGTCAAAATCGTCGTTGAATACAGCCTCGAGCGTGGTGTAGCCGATGCGAGGGTCCAACACTAGTAACTCGGATCAGAAACATTGAACTCGAAGTACGATCTGACTTACACGATGCCCAAAGATAATAGGGAGAGGCGTCGAAGGTAAAATAATAATCACTCAGCTTTTTGTGTGCAGCAAGCATTCCCTCCCTGAGTTCAGGAGCGACATCGTTGGACAGCGCAGCAAGCTCATCTTTGATGCTTGTTTGTAATTCGCAAAACACGAGGTGTGTGTGTGCGAAAGCATGGGCTTACTCGTAGTCGAAATCTCCGTGGTTGCCCGACGGAAGTCACTAAGCCACGAGCGCACCTGGCGAAGAGCAGCCCAGTCCGGTTCCGATAGCTGAGCATCAGCGAGCTCGGGTGCCCCGCGGATGTACCTGTTGATAGCATCCTTGTTGTGCAGCGCACGGCCTAGTAATCCTCGTGAGGATGTTAAAACACAAGGAAACCAAGGTACGCACGGAGCATTTGGTGCGTAGATGTCCACCGAGTGCGCACATCGAGGATCAACATCAGCTGAGCCTCGGAGAGCTCCGCATGTAGCTGATCCAGGGCGACTCGAACTGTGAGTTCCCAGGAGCGGCGCCGCTGCGGGGAGCTTCGTACATGCTTGACAATTCGTCGGAGCTGGCACAAGTCAACGAGACGTCAAAGGAAGTAAGCTAAACTGAACTCACCTTGTAAACTGCTAACGCCACCCCTTGGCGCTCGGGCTTCTTCGAATTCAATGAGGGCGACGGCCTGCAATCCTCGCGCTCGTCTCATCCTCTGAGTCCGATTCATCGACTTGCGCTTCCGCGTTGCGCTAAGCTTCGGCGGTGTCTAGGTGTGTAACTATCTCTTGATACGCTGCTCGGCGTGAGCCTGACTGAGCCTTTTGAGCTTCGTCCTTTGTGAGTGCCCCTACAGCTTCGAGTAACTGTTTTAATCTGGAATCAGCCTGACTGAATCAATCGTATCCGGAACTAAACAGACCTTGAGTGCGGCGAGGTGAACAGTGTGCGGCATGCATCGCATGCATCACATGCGTGATCTCCGTGCGTTGAAGGGAATACCCTCGGCCCAGCATTTGCGCTCAATGGCTTCGGTCATGGTGTCGTTATTCGTCGCATTGTCCATCACGAATGCGATGATCTTTTATTCCTTCTCAGTGTTGACCCCGGCGCCTCAAAGTATACAACGCACCTTTGCCTGCAGATTATATTTACGGAGGGTTTCCCAAACGGTCGTAGCCATAGTCTCCCCCGAGTGATCGCTGACCAGCTCCGCGAAGTCAATGAGACATTCCTCTTATTTTTTTATCAGCATTATACTCGGATTGAAGAAATGGCGGACGAACGGAGTTTACCCGTATTATCAACCCAATGTAAAACCATTGCAATGAATGCGTATCCATTACTCGACGTCCAGGAATCGAGTGAGAGTGAAAACTTGGACTCGTTCTCCTTCGATTCAGTATTAGCCCATGCAATAATTGAACGCCACCACTTTCCACTTACCGCGAACATCTCAATTAGTCTTTTCTCCACATCTACACCCATCGCCATGATTCTCCGCTGGATCGTCTCCGCACTGGGCAGTGATAGGATCCGCGCCGCGTGGTGGTGCACATAATTGAGTAGTGTCTTGAACTCGGGCTCCTCGACGACGGAAAACGGTTGGTCGGTGGCAGCAATCCATTTTGCGAGCAGCTCTTCGAAGTGCGATTGATTCCAGGGCTTCTGAAACGGTGTCAGCGCTGTCGACAGTACAATGGAAGCGCTGAATTTGGCATCCTCGGCGCGTTTATACATTGCCGTCACGATATTGCCTTCAATCTTGGTCATGCCATCTTGGAATTGCTTTGCGACTTGCGGTGTCATGTCCTTCTTTCCGTGAGCAATTTCCAGCTCTTCTGGCGTCGGCGTCAGGATGTCATCCGCAGCCCAGACTAAGAGCATGCGGAAGTGTTGAGCGAAATGGCTTTTAAGATGATTTTTTAATGCTGAACCGAAAGTTAGAAAACAATAAACAACACCGACAGAAATGGAATCAACAACTCACGGACGATGTTCCCGTTCGAGGACTTTGTCAACGAAATAACTGTATGGCTGCCGAGGTTACACTTGTAGTATTTCTTGTCAAGCTCCGCATTCTCGACATCCTCTGGCTCGAGCTCTTGGAAGAAATGCCAGATAGGGTTGATTTTTCTGGCCTAGAAATCGATGAGCTGAGACTCGTTCAACTATATTGAACCACCTACACGTGGTTTCGCCTTCTTTGACGCCTTGCGTGCATCTGCGGGGGCTGTCTCGAGTTCGGAATTATCCTAATGAATACATACAACGTTAATTGGAGAATCAGAGGATGTGCCTTGCGGCTTTGACTTCTTCGCAGCGGGATTCTGACCTGACTTCGCCGTGGCCTTGCCTTTCCCCTTCCCTGCGGTGTTGCCGGTGTCTTTACTCCGTGTCTCACCAGCTTTCGGATTCGTTTTGGCGGGTAGTGTTGCCGCCAACTGAAGGTGGTCAAGACGGGTCAGAATAATTGTGGTCAAAATCGTACCTCTTCTCCATCGACAACCATTTCCACGTCAGAGTCGGCACTTTCATCCCCGCCCTGCTCCGTGTCGGACTTGTACTTCTCATCATTGTCAGACATGTCATTGTCCCGTGGTACACGCCCTGGAGCACGTTTACGCTTGCGTGGTTTGGCTGGTTCTGGTTCCGCGGCACCGTCATCAAGCGCGGCAAAAAAAGCTCTGGCCTTGTTGCGCTCAGGACGTGAGGGCCCTGCTGAATGAATGTGAGATGGATCACTCAATTTTGACTGCGGAAAAATGACAAGACACGGACCGGTGTTGCTCCCGTTCACACCACCCAGAAGAGACACGGATAACGTGATACTTGACAGTGTCCCGAGCCCATGGTCGCCAACCGTGTCGTTCCATTCCATCTTGCTCAAAAAGAACGATTTACGAGTTGAGGCGCACACTGTGGAAATAAAGTCCGATGGGAGCAAGCCCTTGCGCCATAAATGGATTCCGATCGAGATAAGGGGGGTATCACGGCAAACACCTTGGTAGAATAAGCCTAAATGCTGCTCGTTGAGGAACTGAACTCAACACTCACGCAGATGCACTGGATGAGCCTCGTCTGTTCCGTGAACAAAAACCGAGCATCTGTGTGTGCGCAGGTAGTTTTTATAGCGCCGCGGCGACATCAGAGCCAGATGACCACGACGACGGCGAGGTTTGTTGAAGTATTGATTCAGCGAGGTCGGCCAAAATCGGCGAGAGTCCAGAACAACAGCTGCGATTATGGTTGATTTTTTCCCTTGGCAACTGGTTCCAATGTAGACGTACCAAATGTTGGAATATTCGAGCATGTTCTGCGCTCGTATTACTCATGTGATGAGTAAGATCCCCGGGATGCCCGAGGTATCCCCGAAGTACTATATAAACTGTGTAGTAGTTAGTAGTAACTTACTCGATTGCTTTAGAGCAACTTACCTTCAGCTCAGCAAACCGAGCTCGTACACTCGACGATGCCCTGATGGTGCTTCGTTCCGCATCGCCGCTGTCATTCCCGCAACACCAAAAACAACAAGGAATGTGAGCTGGTAAATTACGAGCATAAGCACACCAAGTGCCGCCAGGTTGTCGGCTGGCATACAGCCGAGAAATGGGAGAGCCAGAAGCAAGAACATTGTTTTGAGGGGGAGGATAGCAAAAAATATAACCTTCAGGGCAGAGAGAAGAGCAGTGGTACCGCAGTCGGCAATGCAGGAGAGGGTCCCGCGCATCCAGTCTAGACATTGACTTTGTGTCGGTATCGTGCGCCCTCTGCCATTCGTGACACGCACCTGGATCACTTGGTGTTGGTGCTTCTTCATTTTCGGACATCGAGGATGAGGAGGGGGGGAGCAGAGGAAAATCCGAAAAAATCGGGTCCAGTGCAGGGCGGTGGTGCCGCTCAGCAAATGTCGGGGATATCAAAGGCAAATTTCAAAAAGCAAGCACGGACGACATTACGAGGTTTCTCTCAGACCTCCAATCTTATATTGCAACTCCCTTCAACTAGCTTACATTCAAAATGTGGGTCGGTCAGAATTTGACTCATTTGAGGGGGCAATGGCAATGACTTCGAGAGTGGCGGGCGGCGCCGCCAGTGGGCGGGATGCACAATGATGGTGATAGGACCGTTGATAGCTCCGCAATGGTCGCGTGGTCAAAGTGACAGACTCCGAGTCGGAGCCGAGATAAGATGGAAAAAAGGTTCCGTATACGGCCGTATACGGGTATACGGTACGGGAAGATACGGGTCGGCACCGTATACGTACGGGCTCCTCGGCAAGCATCAAGATGGCTCCCGGTACGTGCACCGTACGTACGTACCGTACGTATCACCGTAAGCCATACGTACGGTGCGATTCCCTAATTGGCACGGTAGCGATCGAAATATCTGTCCCGGGTGTGATACAATATCTTCCTCAATGGGTGGTAACAATCGTGTTGAAGAGTTATCAGAAACATCAAACATCTGATGCTGCAGGCTGCAAGAATGGCAAAAATGAAAGCAATCAACCCACCAATGTTGCATATCCGGTCGAATTTCCTTCCGCACACGAGGATCACATGTGGATGAAGCAATGTATAAATAACACCTGAGAAATCAAGCAAACTGCGATGAAATTGCCCGAAAGAATCCAGGACCTCACCTTGAACATTGCAGTATTGACGCCAAACACACAACGAACACAGCTCTAACAATCAGAAATCAGTCTCGGGACTTGGAATTGACAAGGCAGAGAACGACAAGGATGGTTATTCTCAAGTCAACCCGATTTAATTTTATTCACAATACTCCGAGTCCGAGCTCAACTCAGTGAGGAAGTACCTGGAAGCCAGCTGCAGGTAAATTGCCTAAAAGAATCAAAATCACTTCGAGGGTGATTCCAAGGTTGTGGTGTCGAAGCTGAAGACAGAGAGACAATATCCTGGCAATCGGAAATTGCGTTAACGGCTAGAACATCGGGGCGTACTAGAATTGCCACGGAGCAAGGAAGAACTGACAAAAATGGTCAAATCGAAATGTGAACACACGTAGTCCGAACCTAGCTTACCCCGGAGGCACCTGGGGATTACAATCCGAGTCAACTGCAGCGAGGTTGCACAAACTCATGGAGGAAAATTACCCTCCAAATTGAAGAGAGGATCTCGACTTAAAAGGTGTGCGAAAAGTGTTCGCGTGGGCTGTGATCATTTGGGACAATTGAAAATTGCATTATTTGGAGAGAACGTCTCGGGACTGGCTAGAAATCAACAGAGAACACTAACAAAAATGCAATGTCAAGTCAAATTACAACCGTCCGAGCAACTTACCGCAGAAGCGCCGAGATGATAGGTGAGTACCAGACGAGACACAGCCGGTGAGATCCCCATTGTGCAGCACAATGAGAAGTTGGAAGTCAGACTCGCAAGATAGGACATTGCATGATCAGGATGCCGGAATCGTGCGAAGTGGTTCAGGAATCTCCTGGATTCGCTTGACGAGGCGGTATGAAAAAAAGGCCGTAGAAGAGTGAAGAGCAATAATATTGTGGGGTCAACTCGCCGACCATTGGCCTCCACCCCCGAACCTTCCTCTCGTCCGCAAAATCGGGTCGCACCTCGCCCAGATTCTACCTCAACTCGCGTCTTCCAAAATCCAGGCTCCTGAAGGTAAATCTGTAACATTAATGTTTCTACTACTTACTGCTCAAGAAAACCCGGCGCATCAGCACCTCCCAGACGCGGGTGACAACCCCCTCCTGCACTGCATCCGCCAAATCCGTACATCCGACTCCCGCGCACGTAGGAGGGCCGGGGAGCCAGGGAGGAAGACGACGACGATTCCACGCATCGCCGGGCGTACCGCTTCCCCGTACGACTACCCACCACAAAGTCTTCCGCACGGCGTAGACCACGCCACGAATCGCGCACGCACATGTGCTGTGCGTTCTCATTTACACATCCGCGGCCTACGTCCAACGCTGACTCGCTCATCGTCGACGTGTCGACGTGGAACGCATGTGCGCACCACTGCCTTCCACGTAAACGCCCACCCCGCTTTACACGACTCCGGACGACAGCGCGCGATTCCTTACCGCGACGCAGGGATTCGAAGTCCCCCTGCTCGCACGCGTACACCAAATAGCACGTCCACGGCACCCCTCTTGCAATCCGCACCGCCGGATGGACGGACGAGCACGTCCGACGTGCGATTCCTCTCCACGCGATTCATCCCGCACGAATCCCCCCAAAGTACACCTCCGCGCACGACGACTCCCGCCATACGCACTCCTGCGGCCCGTGCGATGCGCGATAGCTCTGCGCATGCGCAGCGCAACCCCGCATGCGCGAGTAAGGCCTGCATCTCCTCGCTCAGCGGCCGCCCTCTTGCGCACATACAACTCTACGCATCTGCGCCCGCACTTCCCACAAGTCCGTGCACGACGGCGGCGCGCGCATGTATAACTCTACGCTCTGCGTGTGCGTGTGCGTATGCGTACACCGTCTCTGCGCCGCAACTCGCCAGTCGCGACGGCTCAGCGCGCCAGTAAAGCATAAGGGAATGACGGGCCATGGTGTGCCCGCTAGCTGAAGACACTATCCCCGCCATGCAGATCTGCGCGCCATCGCTCGAGTCGCGGCCCCTCCAGATCACTGCGTAAGGTGTTTGTGTCCCCGCATCCGACACGCAGCCGCAGCCTCAGCGAGTCGCATCATTTATGCGCACAGCGTCCTCGCTCACTTACGCAACCCAGATCTACACGCATCTTGGTGCGTACGCCGTCCGGATCTGCGCGTATTCCGCCGCGGGCCCAAGAACGAGATGGACGCGGATGGGATGAGAAAAGGAGCAGAAGAAGGAGAATAAGGAACGGGGTAGAAAGAAAAACAAGGGAAAATCAAGAGAATACACACCATACCGCCCTCCCATCCATCCTCGACTTCCACATCCTTATCCACTGATAGTGCAGGACATGTGTCCCAAAGCCGCGGATTCTTGCGCAGATCGCCACGGGCGAGGTTCAGATGCCATTGTCGAGTATGCGGAGGTGGAAACGGCGGAGGAAGGAGAGGAGGAAAATAGCGGAGAAGACAGCGAAGATTAGGGTGTAGATTGAAGGAATACACCGCGAGAGAGCAGATAAGACCGAATAATGCTGTGATACAGAGGCAAGGCGCACGATACAAGGACGCCGACGTCCAGCTGGGTACCACCATCCGTGCTCGTGGACGGCGGCAGCGACGACGTCTCCGGAATGGGTTGTGGCGTAGGATGTCGTGAAGAGGAAGAAAGCGGTGCTGATGAGCCAATCAAGTCCATCGGATCAACGGCCGATGTTGCCGGTTCTCTTCTCTCCACGGCGGACAGTGTGAGACTACGGAGTTTCTGTTGAGAAAGTCGTAGACACAAGAGATTAGTTTCGAAGCTTGCAGACTTAGAGACGATGTTGAGTCGTTAAAGTCTACGTGTTGAACTTCTCTGACTACTGCTAAACTAATGAGACTATTTATACTAACTGAGGATCCCTCGGATCCGGATACAATGACTCCTAAAGAGTCGTACTGACTATAAGTACATAAGTAGAAATGAGTTGAAAGAAAAATGACTAGATAAGATATGACTCGAGTCCCCTTTCGGGACCGTGAGCACACGGCGGGACCTTACATTCGCCCTCGGGGATTGCATAGCGATCTCCCCTAAGTCCGCGTCGTGCTCACATGATAGGTTCAGCCTCCTTGCCGTCCCATCCCAACGCTCCAGCAGCGCCATCATCCTCCTCGTCCTTTGGGAAAACCATCCAATCATCCATGTGGACGTCCTCCTCGACTTCACCAGGCTCAGGCAACGGCGTCTCCTCGCGTTTACCCACGGGATCATCAGAGGCGGTCTCGGCCCGCACATTGATTGCCGCCACCACCACTTTCGCGTACTTCCCCGGCTTCTTCAGACCACGAGCGCGATTGCCGCTCTTAGCCTTCGACTTGCCGCCAACGCGCGCTGTGTCCCCACGTAAGTCATCAGAACTTGTACTATTCCGAACATACTCACCAGCCAATCCGGGTTTCCTGCGATTGCCCTCCTTGGCCTGCGACTTGCTGCCCAAGCCTAAGTCGCCATGTAAGCCGTCATATATCAATATTACCAGACGATACTCACCAGCTCGATTGGCCTTGGAAGCTGTCTTCGGTCTCACCGCCCGCCCATGCGCACGGATACCATACTTGGACGGCCCCGCCACTGGCAGCACCGCCCGGGCCCGGTAGTGCGGACCAGCGTAAATGTTGATTCCCAGACCTCCATTCCTGATACCGAGAGCGTCCGCCAACGACCAGATGAGTTTGTTTGGTGCGTTGACAATCTCGGTGAGCGTGTCGGCAGGAATGTTCGCCACGGCGCCTGTGCTCCCTTTAATACAATCAGACTCGTGATTGATCATAAAGCAACGTCACCACTCACTCTTTTCATTCATGTGGGCGAAATATCTGAATTCCACTGCCGGGTGATCCTGGGGAGCCGTTGCCTCCGGATGGAGCCGACGGTAACTCTCGTACCCAGCAGGCGGTTGACCGGGATGATCCTTGTCCTTGGCCACCCACGCCTTCACGTTGCCGGCATAAGCTTCACATTCGACAGCTTGCGATGGAGACAAGTCGAGGATCATAGTGTTGTTGGAGAGAGGTAGAACTGGGACGAATCCTGCCCTCCTCCCTCTGGCCCGACCCCGTTTTATGTGCTCGTCCTCCACAGTGCACCTCTTGTCCTCCAAATGTGAGACCTCCCTCCATTCTTCAATATTGACTCGTACTCTCCCACAGACCCGTACTGCGTCTGATCGTAGCTCCTCATCAAATTCAGGATGAACTGCCGCTCCATTCTTCAGCTGCGAAATCTTTGATGCGCCCATCGCTTCCAGGTATGCTGCTAGTGGCACCAAATGCTTGATTTCGCCGTACTCACACCAAGTACTATCCCCAGACTTCCAGAGCACCTCGAAAATAGCATCCCTTCCTTTTCCTGAGTGCGAGACAATTTTATCGACTGCCCACTCGCTAGGAACACCCCCCATTCCTGGTAGCTGATGTGCCTGACGGCCCGGGAAACGTCTATCATCACTCGGCACGTGGATCCGTAGTAATGATGAGTGAAAAGACGGATTAACTCCGCGAGTTCGCAGCTCATCTGACAGCTTCAACTGATACGACGCCCCCGGTTCCAGCACCTTCGTTATCGGAAATGGTCCAATGAATTTCGGTGCGAGTTTCCTTGCCCTTCCCTGCGGAATCTTCAAGTTCTTAGTTGAGAGGTAAACTAGATCCCCTTCCACAAACGCTGCTGGTCTCCTCTTCTTATTAGCGTGGACCGTCTGCTTGACCCGTTTCGCTATTATAGCGTCATGTGCCGACATAATAGCATCCTTGATCCTCTGGGCAAAGGTACGTACCCCCGGATACTCGGTTTTTGACTCCCACAATAGAGGTCGTGGACTGCGCCCGTAATTCAAAAAGAACGGCGGGAAGCCCGTGGTATCCGACCTAGCCGCATTCATCGCAAACTCAATGCCAGGAAGTCGCAACACCCAGTTCTTCTGATCAAGATCTACACATTGCCGCAGCATTTGTGTCATTGTCCGATTAGCTCTTTCCGTCGCCCCATCCGTTTGTGGGTGATAAGCCGATGACAGCCTCAACTCCGTGTTAATCAATTTATGCAGGGTTTGCCAGAAGATGCTCGTAAAGAGCGAGTCTCTATCACTGACTATGATTTCAGGCAGACCGTGTGCCTTGTACACCACATCAAAAATCAGCTCTGCAATGTCTTTCGCCTTGTACGTTTGCTTCGTTGGCACCAAGTGTACCATCGACGTTAAATGGTCTATTATTACACAGATCATATCAAAGCTCCCGTGACGATTGCTTGACGCCGGCAGTGGTCCCACAAAATCAATACCGATAGACTGCCAAGGCCGCCGTGGCACCTGCAAAGTACGTAACAAACCCGCTGGTTTCTGGGTGGATGGCTTGCTCATTGCACAAACTGTGCATGACTCGCAGAATGCGGCCACATCCCTGATCATTTTGTCCCACCAGACATTCTCCCGCAGGTAAGTCAAAGTCTTGCGGCTCCCGAGATGTGTTAATAACGAATGTGCCTGTTCTATCACAAGCCTTCTGATATTAACGCCATCAACGACTATATTCGGAATACACAAGAGCTCTGCGTCTCCAAGTTTCATGAATATGAGACCGTCCCTCAATACAAAATCTTTGAAATGAGTCGGTTTCAATAGCACTTGACGGAAAAATGCATCGTCAACATACCTTCCTTTCATTACTTCAGGAAAGTCTACCCCCGCTGTCACGGTCTTCACTATCCCGACTAGGTCAGCGGGTTCCGCACTTAATTCTATCTGCTCCAGAGCCGGCTCCGCCGCGTCCATATCCGCAATTGTAGGGACCTCCTCCCTAGTTGTGGCCTCTGGAATTGAGTTCGAGTCAGATGTACTCGGATCAGGCACCTCCCGTGGACCCTCGGCCCTCCGTACTTGGTGAGTTTTCCGATCTACTACCATCATCCCCTTCTCCTGTAACCTCGCCGACCTTCGACCTGCCTCCACAGCATACAATGCCAGTGAAGCCTCATTCGTCATCACTGGAGCAGATATTCCTATTACTGCAAGTCGCTCGTGATCTGCGACCTCATCAGGGTCCAACTCTTGCAAATATTCACTCGGCGCCCGCATTTCACCTACCGGCTCATTGGCGTATATGCGCGACAGCGCGTCCGCCAGAATATTGGTTTCTCCGGGTATGTAATGTATCGTGAAATCGAACTCATTTAATATCCCCATCCAGCGATGCTGTCGCGGCGACAAATGCCGTTGCTTCATGATATGCTCCAGGCCCTTGTGATCAGTGCAAATGCGAAATTTTGCCCCATGCAATTCGGCCCTGAACCGCTTCAGCGACTCGACTATGGCCAGCAATTCTTGCTCATGCACGGGATAATTCTGCTGAGCCGAATTAAATTTGGCCGACCAAAATGAACTCACCCGTGCTGTTAACAGATCATTGCCCTGACTTATATGACCACTTGCACCGGTGAGACATGCGTCCGTTACCAAATTGATGATTTCAGCGCCCTCGGAGTAATCCAACGCCACCCGGTGATGGTCGCGCCATTCATCAACTTTGGCTTTAACCTCATCAAACGCCCTCTGGTGCGTTGGATGCCATCTCCATACAGCCACAGGTCCCCCCACTGATGAGAGAATGCTCATCGGAATTCGAATACCTGGACAATCGGGTGCCAAATATCCAACAGCCCCCAAAAAGCTCATTAACAAGGCCTTATTCGTCGGAGTCTTCCAGTTGACAACTCGATCAACCTTGTGAGGATCCATGCGTATACCATCGTCGTCTATCACATGTCCTAGCACCTTTAATTCCGACGCAAATAATTGCATTTTGTCAGGACTCAGGTACAATTTCTCGCGCCGCAAAACTGCAAATATCTTCCTCAAGTGCTCCATGTGTTCCTCTGCCGTGTCCGAATATATGATGATATCGTCCAGATAAACATCCATGAACACACCAATATATTCTGAAAAAATGTGGTTCATTAATAGCTGACAGGTCGCTCCGCCGTTACAGTCCCCTAGCTGCAGAACCAGACTTTCCATTGTCCCATCGGGCGTCACAAATAATGTGCGCGACACATGTTCCATTATTATCCGAATCTGCTCATAGAAGTCCTTTCCGTCGACCAGAGATCGCATTGGATGCCGGACCACATTCCGCAGAATACCCTCTTGATCCGGCAACGGTGCGGTCAGCTTCTTGGTATTCGCATTAATTTCCCGCTTGTCCACCGGAGTCCTAATGCGAACCACACCGTCGTCACGTCCAGGCTTCTTGATAATCAACATCGGGACAGCATTTGTACCTGTTGCAATGCGCCATCGACCCGATTTCAGGTAAATGTCCTTCTTCTCGCGCCAAAGTGGCTTTAGAGCGTCAGGACATTTTGAAGGCCTCCAGCTATACACCTTATTTTCATCTATCAAGGGTATAACGTGGTTAACCGCCCTGAATGGTGGTAATGACGTTTTCGATGGGTCCTGGCATAAATCAGTGACCTCGGTTCGAATTATTCGCCGTAAGTGTTCATATTTATCCTCACATACTTCTGCCGCCGCTGAAACAATCTTTATCATCGTATCACCTTGCAACGGCAACGGCTTGTCAGACCCGATAATCACTCGCGTCGGATTGAGACCCACTGCGACCTTATGCTGAAACAAGAACGGTGTTCCCAGCACCAAGTCGTAGGCATCCAAATTGACCACATCAAAAGTTCGATCCGCGTTGATACTCTGATATTGTAAGTTAGCCGTCACACAACAATTGACCTTTGAGCGCGATCCCGATACTGCCATGAACAGCGGAACAGGTTTCACCAAAATATTCTTCGGAATTTTCAGCTGATCCACCACTGTCGTAGATATGAAGTCCATCATTGACCCTGTATCTAGCATCGCCCTCACCGACTGTCCATTTATGAAGGCCTCTACAATCACTTGCCTCGGCAGCTTCCTATCAGAGTCTTTTTCCGTCATCGAGGTTCGTGACATGTGGTCCTCGGTATCCTCGTTAATGTCCACCTTGCGCTTCTTGCGTGGTTGCCTCACTCTCGCAGATGCCACTGAGCATCGAGCGCGAGACATTATACGACGCCGACGTCTAATCCGCTCGATCGACTCCATAGATGGTGTCTCATCAGGCAGAGGTCGGCACAGAACTTCCCTTGCCGAGAAGCCCGGGACCCGTATTTCGTCGTGTGTCCCAAAATAATGGTCCGCCGTTGGCTCGTCAAAGATCAAATAACCCCCAGTTGCGGGATCCACGATGAGTCTAGCCGTTGCTCCATCCATATCCAAACCCTCTAATTCACAAAGAGCCCCTGCGAATCGACAAAGCAGCCAGCTCAGTGCGGGGTATTCATGGTTGGGCTCATTCCCCCGGAAGCAACCTTGATCTCTGGGTGCTGTAAAGAAGGCATCCCAAGCATCATTCACGACGTCGTGTACACTGAAATCTAGCTTAGATAATTGTTCCCGTGTGACCATATACGAGACCTCAGAGTGCACCCAGTCGACCACCTCAAAGCCAATGCCATACCCGTGAACTGTGAACCGGTCATTCGGTGGGAGATCCTCTGCCACGGCTTCAGTTTCCGGATATGTGCTCATCCACAACTTCTTCAGATACTCACATACCTCGGATGCCGGTGCTGACAACCAATTTGCATCAATTTCCTCTGCACCCTTCTCCTCGGTCTCCACCCGAACCGAATCCACATGGACAGCGGCCTCTCGCTTCGCCTTCACGAGTTCATCCAGCCCTAGCGAGTTCAAATAATCATACCTCGCCGCTCCAACCGAAACCTTGGGTGCTTTTGCTTCATGCCTTCTAGGACAATTCCTGCTCTGATGACCGACGTCTTTGCAGTTGAAACACCTATCTTCAGCTCGCATTTTGTCCCTTTCTTCCTCAGACAAACGAGGTTTGGCCTTCGGTTTGCCGCCCACCCTCGAGTTTGATTCTCGGGCCGACGACTTTGGTCCTGATGTGCCTTGTTTGCCTGCAGGCTGAGATTTACCCTTCGGGCTATCACACCGGAAAATACAAAAATTAAGTGTTCCTGCAAACACACCTTAATCTTTCAGCATAAGGGGCATGTTCGGCGCCGCTGAAAACGCACCTGAAGCTGTGCGTTTCGGAGGTGCTGACTATGTTGCTGAGTTTGTTAGATTAAGCTGCGAAATCAACACAGTTTAAATCTGCGGTTTAAGATGTATTTACAGCGAGGTTGATTATGTACCTGAAAGTTGGAGCTTCAGCCGCGTAATCGGCGCGCCTGAAACTAGAGGTTTCAGACGTGCCGAAACCGGCACCGAAATCAAAAGCTTCGGCAGCAGTTTCGGCACGGCTTAAACCGACAGTTTCAGCTGCAGTTTCAGCGCGCGCCTAAACTGCAGTCGAAAACACAAGTTTCAGACGCGCTGAAACTAATCCGAGGATCATCCTAGGATCAGCCTCAGCTCAGCCTCAGCTCATCCGCAAGCTCATTCGATGTCCCGCTCAACCGGATTAATTTCTTTGACACCTCGTCCCGAAAAACACGGTGAGTAAGTATGTACGTGATCAACCAGCGAATCGCTTAGGCTCATCTGAAGTGTCATAGGAAAATATAATAATTGTATTATAGTATGGTACGCAAATAATCATCGCAGTATCATGGTGTCCGCCGAGTACAGAAAGGGATGTGTGAAGCAATGACAGCTTCATCGGACCGCGATGAGCGTCCGGGAGATATGCAATGTATGGACGCACACGCATTGATATGACTCGGGAGGGTGTCGTTGCGGATCATGGCTGGTGGGGGGCCGCAGCAAGTGCACAACAGATTTCTGCCGCCAGTACACAATACGGAATCGCGCACGATGGCAAGCGAGCGACGAGGTAGATCGATAGCAAGCCTCCACTTACGCTTGCGATGGATATAGAGCCGATACGCACCGCTATGGGCCTAGAGTCTGAGAAGGCTTGAGCAAGGAGGCAGAGCGATATGATTGCGAATAGAGGAGCGCCGCACACGTTATCCTGTGAATCCGCGGGGTGAATAATCCCATGAATCCCCGAGGAATCGAGGACGAAAGGCAGAGGCCCAGAACTCGAGTGAAGTCGTTTCGACTGGCGCAAACCGCGAAGAGGATAGTGAATGCGATAATAATCCTTCACAGGCACGTTTGTACCTCGGGGTACAGGAGGTCCGTCCGCAGGTCCACCTGTGCCACCCACTACGAGGTTCTCCTGCGGACGTATGCAGGGTAAAGAGCGAGTACCCGTCTTCAATGTTTTCAATGAGCACGAGTCAATGCGGAAGCCCGAGGCATGCACAATCTGCGAGGAGTCGGCGGGACTGCCAAGGCGGTGCAGGATCAACGACACTTTTAGCCGGTGCAGAGAGCGCAGCTAGGAGATTGATTGGGCTGCAGGGAGTACTGATGCACGCACTGTCTGCACAAAAGATGTGTAGATATTATGGTCACAGAGATGCAATACGCACCGGCCACGCATGAGATGGCATCGTACTACTCTCCTTCCGCTCTTCTTCCAATCAATGTAACTTGCTCACGGTGCCCCTCTTCCCTGGCCCCTAAAGGCTTGTGCGTTTCGGGCGCGCGCGGTCGGTAGAATAGGAAATAACAGGCATGGGGTTGGAGAACTGTATCTCGCCGCAGATGCCGAGCAGCCTCTTGTAGTGACTCATACTGGGCAAAGGTAAGTAAAATGAAGAAATCAAGTGATGATGCGACGCACAAAGAGGTGAGATCGATAGAGAAATGGCTAACAGGCGGTACAACGCCAGGTTCGCACCAATGCCAGTACATTCACATTTCCCGCTGAAGCAGGTTTATCGGCGAGCTGAAGTGGGCCTGCGTACGATATGTCAGACTACGAAGCGCACGAGCAAGCAGTTCAGCGTACCTTTTTCATCCGCGAGTCGCGCTTGCCGCGGATGGTCCGTGCGCGGGCACTCCGTGGGGTTTGGCGATGACGAGGCACGGCACGACGTGGCCTTGCACTCGTGAGGCTCGAATACACCTTGCATATGATGTACTGCTCTGCATCCTCGCCGAGTGAGGATAAGTTCATCGACTCCCGGTTGCGCGTGTATTCAATCGAGTGAATGTCAATGCGTACTAACCTAGATGAGTGATCAAGGACAAGACCAGACCGATGGAATCAGAACGCATGAGGTCCTTGCCTTCCCCTCACAGCAGGACTCTTGATCTTTCCAGCTTCCGCCCCCACCCCGAGGCCCAATCACACCCACCACCTGCACTCGCGCCGCTAGTACGATCCGCTCAACGTGCGAGCGCTGCTCCTCTTGCAATCGCGCAACGGCTTCAGGGTGTAAACGGAGTGAGGCTGCTCCCAAAGTGGAAAAACCACCCCGAGCGCTTCCGCGCGCAAATGAGCTTGGGTCGGAGCGGGAGACGACGGACGTGCCCTGCTCGGGTGCTGATCTCCCGTGCAGCCTGCTGACACAAGACGTGCCCGCAAATGAGCTTCGATAGGAGCGGGGAGCGAGGGACACGCCCTGCTTGGGTCCTGGGACACCAACACAAGACGCGCCCGTAAGGGGGACCACCAGCTGGGGCGTCGGCGTGCGTGCAGACTCTGCTTTGAGAGCCAGCCGTCGTCCACAGCTCGCCATTCTCATTCTCTGGCATGCGACAAACGCTGACTCCCGGAAGATGAGGCGGTCGCCGCAGCGGTCGGGAACAAAACATGGCGAAGGTACTGCAGCGGAATGAGGAACGGAAACCCACCCAGCGGATCTACATGATTCGCTCGAGTACAACCCGCCCCCTCGCCAGTGTATCCCAATCCCACCCACGCGAAGGGTGTCTTGATGGTGAGACAGAGCGCCAGCAGGAACTAGGAGGCTAGACACAGGCGAGGAACAGGGCTCGGGCACATCAGCGTCTTTGAGCTTCCAGACTGATCAAGATACGACCCGCAGCTAATCGGAATGCCAGCCTGGACGACGCGGGGGCAGAGGTCAGGGGCGCAAAGGTAATAGAAGGGTGGAAGCAGCACAACGGAACGTTTGAGGGAATGTAGCAAGGAAGAAAGGTTGAGTGACGTGGCGCCAGTAGCTCGCCAACTAAGCGGATCTCGAGGTACCCGTTACAGAACACTAGGATGGAGACTGGAAACGTGCCGTCATGTCCAGCGGAAACGTGCGCTCGGGGCTGTGTGCACGCTTTAAACAATCGACCTGCGCAGCGGCACGTGAAGAGGCTCGCCTCGCTCCTACTGCCAGGTGCGGGGACGAGGAATGCAGGCAAAGCGCTCACGCGCTCGGAATCCACGCATATAGACGATGGAGGATGTCCGTAATTCGCCATGCACACCGACGGAGAGTCGAGGCCAATGGGGTGGCATTGAGCGTGGATATGCGACGTTTCAAGAAGCTGGAGCCAAAGGGATCCCAGTATACCATCCCGCTGTGGCTAGGCACGGACTGCTCGCCGAGAACGATCCACGCGCGGCTGGTGCGACAGTAAGTCCTACCCAATTCAGACTACGTGCACCGTGCGTGGATCTTCAAATGGCGGGATGCCTCATGCTCTGATCGACGCAGTGCTCATCGGGGGTGACCGTGTACACGTCGCGGACGAATCAAGTCTCGTCGAGTGGGAGCAGAGGAGAAGGGTGAGATACCGATCAAGCTGTCAACGCGATTGTTCGGGTAGTCTAGGAGGGAAACGCTGGTCAGTGGCTTGTGCATGTCGGGCGTGCGTAGGCGGTAGAGTTTGATAGAGCTCTAAAGGCCTTGGCTATGTTGTGCGAAGTACTCGCAGACCTGAAGAGCTTTAGCGGACGGAATGCAAGCTGTGGGACGCGCTTACCGGCACGATGGTGATGAGCGCGAGTGCTTGCACTCGCGAGCTGTGTCTCACCGCAGCAGACGAGGAGTTCTTTCTATCGTGGCTCGTACTGGGCGAAAGTCAGCAAACAATCGCCGGCCGCGTCCGCAATACGTACTCGTAGAACGTCGGGTTCACACCGATGACATTCTTTATCTGGTGGTACAATTCCAGCTCAAGTCGATCGGTGAATGAAATTGGACCTGCGCGGTACATTAGACAGAAGAGCACGATCAGTGCAGCATACCTTGTTTGAAAGAAAATGCCTGAGCAGTATCGCGCTGGCCTCGGCACGAACGTTCCATGGGCTTCCAGGTCTTGGCGATAACGAGGCTTGGTGGGTCGTACAGGCTCGAATACCAATATTATTTTATTTCGCGCCGTCCGCTCTGAGCGAGAAAAAGCACTGGTCGCGCCAATTATGTCGAGCAATCAGGCTGCACGATGCCTTCAGGAGTCCAGATTGGCACAAATGAGCTGGCCGTCGGGAAGTGCAGTTTGGAGAAGAACACGGCTCTCGAGACAACTTCTCTTCAGGACGATATCGTCGAGAGAGTGAGTCAGACGAGCTCCGACGATCGGATCATCGCCGACTCCCAAGCCCCTTGCGGCAGCTTTTGTTTATAGTTATTTGTATGCTGTACGAATGGTGTTATTCTCAGTTGGTAAAGATTGAGGATTCCAAATCTTCCCTTGGCCTTCACCGACGTCAACATCTTTGTACTTTTATTTAGGTCTTCAAGACTTGTTCTTATCTTCGGAGCAACCCACCTCGAAAATTTCAAAACAAGAATGTCAAGAAATACGGCGATGACTGGCGGCAGATTCGCAGATGTCAAAGTCGGAAATCGCCGTTCAAGAGGTTCAAATTTTGGTTTGAATTGAATCCGCCGTGGGAAGTTTGTTCCTAGGTTCATCCGAAACTCAGCTTATTCTATTGTGGAATTTAATGTGTGTGTGTCGAGAACATGATCAACATACTCTGTTTGACAGGCTTGAGTTGGGTTTTTTGCGAGATTGATTCCATGAGCCAGGTGCACCATACGGGATGGAAAATGTGAAGCCGAGAACGAATTAATTTACTCATGGTCCGATTTTCTCAAGCCGCATTCAATTCGGAGCCTGAGTAGATCATGTGGCAACCCGAGCAAGTGAGTCTCAGATGCCAAATTGTATCATTCAGGGTGTGCATCGATCTTGGCATTTCATCTCGGACAGAATACATAGTATTGGTGCAAGGATCGAGCCGCAACCAAAGTCAGTCAGTCTGTATACGAATTGAATGGTGTTTCAAATGAGGGCTCGTAAACCATACCACTACCATACTACCGGCGCCGAGGTCTGAATAGAATACACTGATATAAAAAATAGCGTCAGACTGGGGTTCTGGAAAAGTATTGCCCATGGCCCACCGTAGAAGCACTGTGTTCGACGTTGTTCAATGGGCTCCTTTTGGTCGACTTGAGCTGCGGATTGGTTTGGTCTGAGTGCAGGAGACATCAACGCAATGCACACCAAGAAATAAAAACCTCCAAACTTTGAATCTTACTGCTATAGATTGCGAACGCCGTTGAAAACGATCGTCACGTCACATCGTATCAATACTGCATCCCGTTAGTTCAGGCAGATGAGGAAGTAAACATACTTACCGTGTCGGAGCTCTGACCGCCTTCGGGGATCGACTCAGCGCTACGCAGTAAGGTTGCAGTCGTTCCCGCATCGCACGGTTCCGCAAGCTTGATCCGACGCGGAAAATGCCATAGAGGTCACAATAAACAGAACTTGTGCCGGTGGCAGCGTTCCGTGCGCAGCGCGCGCCGTTACACGGAAGCACCAAAAGCACAGCATCCATCAGGTGGGCTGGGAGAAGATATAGCTTCGTCTGGGCTGGAGATACACCGAGAGATTTGGAATGCGCGCTGACCGAGAAATCAGAAAACCCGAATTGAGTCGAATTTTGCAGCACAGAAAACGGAAGACTAAGCTCTCCCCACAGTGGCACACAGGCCCGAAGATAGGATGAGACTTCCTCAAAGAAACGAAGCTATGAGCCGGAGGTCGAGGTAAGCACTTGCATACATCATGATCACGGAAAGATTTATACGAAGTTCGAGAAAGGCAGCAGAAAAGCGAAATCGAGCGAAGTGGAGCTCTCCAGGACGAGGTCGTCGTCGAAGAGCGCTAGCGAAGAAATTGGGAGATAAGTACAAGAGCAGCTCGCGGTGCCGAGCAATAACCTAACGTGGCAGTGCATTTCGGGGATAAGTTGGAGCGCAGAGTGCTGAGCCGTTCGGGCATATTTTCCAATGCCGACAGGCTAAAAAATGGCTTTGATATAAGTTATTGTTAAAATTGGGATCGGCAACTCGGGCAGCACGCCGACGGGCTGCTCGGTTGATCGTCGCAAAAATTCTATCAGACAGAATCTATCTCACCGGCCGCGTTTAAGAAAATCCTCGGACAATGCTAGCATGAGTACTGAATTCCCAACACGTATCAACTGTCTTTTCAGCGTCCCTCGAATATCGCGGCATCCCGTCAGACTATCAGAAGCTCAAAGGTAATTTTCCATGCCCTGAGCCTACGATCGGAAGATCTCAGACACAGTTTATTTAGCATGGTAGAGAACGTCACGGGCCGGGATTTACATTACTGAATTTCTCAAAATATAACCAGCTAGAAGTGGCGATACTCCTGCAGGAGAAGCTTCAACGCAACATAGAAATACTGTTTAAAATAAGCATAGTATCAGTGCATACATAGACTTTGTTGCGAAAGCTCACTTCACATTTCGGGTGTGTGTGCAAAGCTGGAAAGTGCTCGAGATCGAAAGGTGGTTCAAAATGCCTAAAACTGAGATAGGGCTGTCGAGGAGTTCCTTTCGAAGTCATATGGTACGGCTTCGATGGGTTGGTTTAATATTTTTTTCTGCAAGCATTTGGTCAGAAATAGTTTTGAAAGACATCTAAAAGAGCAACTATACGTCTTTGAATAATTGCGAATGACTGGGAGCGAAGTGGTTGGCTTCTTCAACGTAGGACTGTCAGGTAGCAAAAAAAGAGAGCAAAAAAGTGCTCGCGGATGACTCAAATAATAGGTGGGGCATGAGGAACTAGAAATCTGAATTTTCAACTTGCCAACAACAACAAATATGAGATACTTGAGTAAAAGTGAACTGCTCAACGCTTCGCGACCGACAAAGATCCGAACGCGATACTGGTGGGTGTTAGCCAAGGCAAAGAAGTTTTTATGTCGTCACACTCACCGATGGATCCGCTAGAAGCCCAAATGCCCAAATCGCAGAGATCGACCATGAAGGTCCGGTTGAATAGAATTGCACGTCAGAAGACTAGTACTCCGCTCCCTCGTCAAGGCACTCCAGCAATTGTCTGTCCACAAATCCGACAGACAAAATCATAAATATCGCCAGTGACCAGAGGAGTTCTAACACTGCAGAGACTCGAGCGTGGAGAGAGGGTTGGTTGAATTTCAGCTATAGCTGAGCGCAGTGTAATTAGGAAGTGAGCTCTTCACGACGATATCATCGAGGAAGAGAACGGCAGACGCGGGAAAAGACCAGGAAGGGCCTTTTGACCCCGCGATGATTTGAACAGCTGAACGCGTTGCAACGCCCTTTTGTCCTATTGTAGGGCTTTAGTCGCCTTGGCGTCGGCTTATTGTTTGCTCAATTACAAAGGCCCGACGATGGTGGACTTCTTAAAACTCAAATTACGTCCTTCCAGCCATAGGAATTCGCCACTGAGCTCAGAATGGATCAATGAACAGCCGGCGGCACACCAGTCCGAGACCAGGTCACCAATTGCAAAGTTCGGAATTGCTTGACGGCGGACGCAGTCGGCAATGCTTGCTGAGTTGGCAGAACATCGAGAGACCAGCAGACCAATCTGGACGAAGAGTTTTGCAATTACAATAAGCGTGAGCGTCGGAGCAGGTCGGAACAGTGAACGCAAACACAAAAGCAGAAATGCCGCAAGGCACTGGCACCGCCACCTGCTGAGCTCATCTGATCCGAGCACAGCTCTTTTCGCTGTTTTCTCTCTTCTTGGACGATATCGTCCTGAAGAGCTTCGAAGCTGGTAACTAGTGTTCTCATGCGCGGCCACCTAAGGCCTCTGGTATGCTGGCCTGGTCACTCATCAGTGACCAATACTACTTGGTCTTGAAGAGCTCTGCAGCCACGACATTTTCTTTCTTCTGCCGGATTTCCGTGACACTTCTCTCGACCTTAGAGTCTTCCCTGCTAATGCCTCGCTATCGACGTCCTGCTGCGCCGTTAGGACGCCCCGATTGCAAGAAGCTCTTCATGTCGCCAGTGATACCAACATCCACCTAGACTCGGAGCACTTAACATGGACGCCACATACTCTGATTCATTCTGCTTGTTTTACGTCCGTGTGGGGTACTCTGGAGCCACTTGTCTTCTTCGAGGCTCTCCCGAGTCAGGCGTTCATCGGTCATCTGGCACCCGTCTCGGAAGTGTTTCGCCCGTCCGACCAGCCTGTGCTCACGAGACTCATCGTCCATCGCGTACGGAGTCCCAGAGATTCCGCTATATGAATGTAAGCCATTCAATAATCCTCGGAGTAATAAACGTCCACAGAAGACCTCAAATTAGCGACCTGAGTCAAATAAATTATCCGCAGATTCTCAGTCAGCGGCTCGGGTTTCTGAATTCTCACCCTGTGCGTCGCTCATTCGGTGGTTTCGAGACATCCTCTTCAAGTTCGAAATTGCCTTTTTCTACGCCCATGTCCACGAGTTTCAGTCTAAATTTTCTGTGCGTCTGTCTTTCTCAATTTGGTCGGATCCTTCTTCTTGCTTCCGGAGCAGCCTGAAGAGATCGGGATATGGCTTCACAAATGAAATGTTCTCCCCAGGTTTCCGGCTTGCCCTGCTATCTTGCTTGTGTACTCGCCTCTCTGATTCAGCGGCTTCCTGGTCAGCGATGCTCCGCTTTGGTAGGCTCCAAACCCTGAAAGTACCGACAGCTCTCATCATCAAAGAAAATAGGTAAGAGATGAAGGACCAGGGAGCGGTTTTTGAATCATTCGAGCGGCAAAGCTGGCTTTATTGTTATTGCATAGCTTTGGCTTGTTTACTGTTATGGTTGCGCACTCTATTACTAACGTCCGACAGCAGTGGAATTGGTGAATTTCAGACCCAAATAATTTAACTGAAAACTTGGGATAGCCTGAGAATGCTGCGCCGTCTGCACACTGGGAAAATGCTGCGCTAGCAGGTACTGTTTTGAGCCACTTTGGGCATCCGGTAAGAATAAACAATAAGCCTGACAAGAAGGCCGACGAACAAAAGCAGAAATCCCGCACCGCACTGCCACCCAACTGCCTGCCACCTTCGGCCGATGCTCGGTTCTGATCGGATCTTGAGCAAACTTCGGCCCCGCCTCCCAGCTCTTCCTCGACGATCTCGTCCTGAGGAGCTGCCGCTGGTCCTGAAAGTCATCCGCTGCATGGGCTCGTCTTGATCTCCATCTTTCAAAGACGTGCATTGCTCGTTGGCAGATTGGTAAGTGACTTGGATGTCTACTTACACTACAAGCCATCTCATATGTGACGCTGATCCCGTACAGAGCCAGAGCCGAGGACGACAAGCAAACCCTACTGGACTGTGATCACGGTATAGCCTCCCCCTCGCATTCGTCCATATTCGTCAACGCAGCAAGTGGAAAGCTTAGTAGGGCGAGATTTTGGCGTCGATTTTGCGTGGTCTGTCGACGGCAAGATGCAAAGTGTGTACAGTCATTTTTGGTGGCACAATCGCTAATGCCAACGCCTCGGCAGCGCACCCAGCTCACAAGTACTAAAACTGGAGGTACTAAAACTGCTGGACGCAGCCGGGATCCAGGACGCGCGTTCTCGAAGCGTAGGAGCAGCGGCTCGCCGTGCTGGAGCAGGCCCACGAGACAGTTCTGGTGCGTCGTGCACTCAAGCGGCGACAGCGGCAGCTAACGCGTCTGTGTACATGCGCTCCGGGAATGCAAGCTGAAGTATGCGGCGATAAAGGCCAAGCTCAAGCACAAGCTCCGTACGTTTACGCTCCGTCCGCGGTGCAATTGCTCCCCGATTTTCTCCCCGCAGAGACCTTGAGCGGCTGCTAGCACAGGTGCAGGATATGGGAGCGAAGTTTCGCGCAAAGATCAGTCGGGCCAGTACGTCAAGCTATTCCGTCTCCGATAAGCAGATGGACATATTTTCAAGGAACCTTCACTCGCAAGGTTGAACGATTCTCTAAATGAAGAGTCTCACCTAGGAGGCTTGAGCTCTGTTTTCCATCGTCGTATATTCTGAGCAGATTTCTCATCGGAGAGCAAACCAGCCCGCGGCTCGCAACCGAGTCTGCTGACTTGTCCTGCCTAGGGCGGCCGAGGTTATCTCTTCCCCCATCGGAGGTCGGGTCAAGCTGCCGCAACAGGATCCAGTGCGCTCAAGGCTCAAAAAATATTACATGGACTGAATTTCTTTATGGTTTGACTGTTTGCCTAGCCCCTCCTTTTTCAGTCATCTGCTCTCTTGGTCCGTTTTCGCATTCGCTCCCTTGTCTGCAAATTTTCTTCTGGCGTTCTTTCGGCGCCAATTGCGCACCTCTCCCGTTTGCATGCGCTGGTGCTATTTATGACGCTTCCCGTGCGTCCGCGTGCTTGTGGATCCCGAGCAGCTCTGCTGTTCTCGTCCTGCGCCAATTTCCTTGGACCTTATCCCCTCAATATCGCTGTACTCGTCGTACCTTGCGTGCTGTCTCGGGCGTCTCACCCTTCAAAAATCCCGCTCTCTCTGCCTTTCTACTACCACGACTGTATTTTCTTTATCGTTAGCTTCTCTTATTAGTTCGAAGTCTGCGGACCGCTGCAGGCAAGATCTGTGGGTCTGCATTCACCCTTATCTTCTACTGTTTCTCCGAGTTAATGAGATAGACGCCAGTAGACACGGTGAGCGCATTCTGCAACGAGGTGTGTTTTCATTTGGCCCAGTGTCCGTGCATGGATATTTTTCCGACACAGTCGTTGTATTTGTTTAGCATGCTCACCGTGGTTGCAGACTTTTACGTGTGTAGTTGAGCTCACTCAACTCAAATGACTGAAGCTTGAAGCAGAGTGTTTATCTGCACGCGGAAAAAAGAAATGGGACAAGCTCAATGTCAGTGACTCCGAGCCAGCTGCCGTGTACACAACGTGTACACGGGCTTATTTTGTTATTTATTTATTATTTGTTGAGCCGGTAAGAAGGAAACAACAAGCCCGACTGGAACAAGCCTCGACCTCCGCGAAGGGCAGACGAACAAAAGCGGAAATCCCGCACTCGGTGTCAGTACCACGTCGGCCGATCATCGCTTTGTCATCGCTCGTATTCGGATTTTGCGCTGCCGAACTGCCGAAGCCCTTGTCCGGCGCTCACTCAAAGACTTCCTCGACGATCTCGTCCTGAAGAGCTTGGTGTTCGACTGACCTGGACCCTGTCCCCGCAGCTGCACCGCGCCTCCGCAGGCATGTGGGCCATCACCTCTGCGCTCATGAAGCACCTCTCACAGCGGACAACGTGTACGTAGAGATCGTCAAGAGCGCGCGGGCGGTGAAGCCGGAGGAGGGTGTCGAGTACGAGAGCACCGCCAGTGGCAGCGTTGCCGCTGCATGCGGGAACATCACTTTAGCTACGGGTGTACGTGTCCCCCATCCCTGCCCACCAACAGAAATGCTAATCTTAGAATGCCAGCGGCTACACAGCGAACTTCGCCTCCGGGGGCATCCTTGCGCAGCAACGCCCGACCTGCTCGCGCTCGCGACGACGAACGCGGGACCAACTGGCGATGGGCGCCTCGCATCGGCGCTCGCGCAGCCCGCGGGCCTCTGCGATATTGACCAGGTACACGTGCACCCGACGGGTTTCGTCGACTTCGCTAACCCTGCCGCGAAGACGAAGTTTCTCGCGGCGGAGGCGCTGCGCAGGGTGGACGGGCGGCTGCTCGGCGCACGCGATGCCAGCGCATCGTGAACGGGGCAAGCGGCGCGATGTCGCCGCTGCCGCGACGCACACGGTGAAAGTGGGGGGTAAGGGTGCTGTGCACCACGTCCTGAATGCGGCGGCGGCGGAGGAGCGGTCGCACTGTACATGTTTTGTCGGTAGCGGTTGCGGATTCCGAATTAGTTTTGCTAGGTCTCGAAAGGCCTGAAGAAGTGGTACCCAGGCGCGGCCGCAGCGGCGTTTGCGGCGGACACGGGTATCCCGCTGGAGAGTATCCCTGCGACGTTTGCGAGCCACGACAAGTACACCTCAAGCGCACCAAACGGCGCAACCGGATTTCTGACTTTTCATGGCTCATCATGGCTCACTGGACGGTGTGTTTTCAGGTGCAGGCCGTTACACTTTTTTGAGAGTGTAGGTATTCATTTCTGACAGACCTTTATAACAGTTCTGCGCAAGGTTGATCAAATTATCTGACAGATTCCGCGCTCACGTCCGCCGAGGAGTCAAACCACGGATAGAGGTCACGGATGGAGGTCTTTTTCTACTGTGTGTGGACCAGTTCGACTTCATCCTTTTACGTAGTCTCAGATGTCAAATCTTTTCAGTAGTTCCAATGAATTTCTGAGCGAGCAACACCAAAATTTGGGCCGGTTCATTGCAAGATGTATCCCAACCGATTCCCAACTGTTTTCAATTCAAAACGATGCTTGAGATGGGTCCCGAGGGGTTTGGCGCTGTCGCGCAGCAGAATGCGAGCCTCGGATGCTCCTTAAACGGGTAAGTAACAAGGACAATGAGACAATAGGACTAAACACCGCGGATGAAAGAACAAAAGCAGGAAACACCGCCACCGTGACTCTTCCTCTTACTAGTCCAGCAAACAATAAGATAGCGTTACGCCGACTAATAAAGCCGGACAATAGGAAAGAACCGCGGTTCGGCTGTTCAAATAATCGCTGGCTTGGAAGCCCCTCCCTTGTCTTCCACTTTGCCGCTAACTCTCTTCCTCGATGATATCGTCGTGAAGAGTTCTCAGCTCAGTTGCACGCACTCAGCTGCAATTTTGATCCTCTCACCATTCTCGAGTCTCTGCGCTTCTTGGTCGGCAGCCTTTTCACCCATTCACCCATTTTTTTTCCGGGTGCGTCGTTATTTCATTTCCTCATCATCGAGACTGCTAGCTATATCATCTGACAGTTCGTCAAATTTTGCCTTCGACTATGCTGGGAACTTGATTTTGGTGCCGTTGCATCCCAGATACGGGCATGGCATAGTGTCGGTTCCATGTGGTTTCTTTCATTTGGCCTTTTTTTGGCACTTTTACATCTGCGACACAGATGCTATTTGCGATATGTTTCTTTATGCAATCGCGTACCGGGTGCTCCCGCTATCGGCGGTGCATGCAATCATAGCTTTTAGCTTGGTTGCTGGTGTATGCTCTAAGCATGGTCACATTTCTGTCTAGGGATTCTACGACCTTTTCCTGATCTTCTTCATCTACATCATAAATTTTGCTTTATTCTTGCCTCTTGTTGGATGAAACGGACGTCTCAATTTGTCATTCTTCTCATTCCGCTTTTCTATGCTTCCTAAAGCTCGATCTTTGTGACGGGATGCTGCAATGGGAAGTAAATATTCCCGCTAAATTCCATATCTAATGATTGGATTACCACCGGCCCTATTCATGTCTCGCTGGTGTGGATTTCTCCTAGAGCTCGGCTCATGGCGCCGAGTGTTGTGAATTCCCGTTGGATGTCGATATAATTTAGCTCTCTCGTCGATCGCCTGGGGTATTTGAATCTTCACATTTTATTTGGTTCAATCACCAACCGGCGAGAGAAAAATTGTAGAGACGAATTCCAGTCGAAGCTGGGGTCGCCCTGAGTTTGGTTTCCTCTACATGTGTGGATCGTGCCTGTTTTTGGCCGGGTTTCGACAATTCGTAGGCTCAGGGCACGGAAAATTGCCTTTGAGCTTCCGACGCTAACGGCGCTTTATGCAGCTATCCCTGCGTCATAACAAAATATTAAAGAGTCTTTCACGCTGCGCTCCGTGTTGGCGCAGCCGTGTATCCATACCTCAATCCGCCCTATATATATGTCACCCCCAGCCGCTCTCCAGCCGTTCGCGACGGCTGGATTTGTCGCACATCCCCGAATCCTCCAGATAAAGCGATGCTCCCAGAGTATTCGCGTTCGACTGTTGATGCAGTTTCGTATTTCTGTCTGTGCGTCGCGCTCGAGCGCTATGCTGGGTGTGCGCACTTGATGCTATTTTTTCTCAGTCCGTTTTTATTTTGTTCGCGATAATTCAAAGAGTCACCCAATGTGGCCGTTCCGACTCGGGACGTTGCGCCGGCGGCCGTATCCTATCTTATCCTCCTCGCAATATGTTCGACTTACATCTCAGTTCGGCCCTACAATTGTGCAGGTTATAACTTATTCCGGTTGCCCGTGGATCGTGTAGACGGACAGCCGGATTATATGGCACTGCGCGCCAGTTTTCTTGAATACATGGACTGGTATCCGGTTTGGTCAGTGCAGTCCCCCTGGTATATTTTACCTGAACAAGCATGATCTTCTATTTTGTTTCTTTCCTGTTCCTCAATTATTTTATTTCGCTGGAATAGCAACCGACTTAATCGGCCCAGCTCATAATTTTTTCGATCTTCATATTTCTGAGTCCTATCCAATTCCATCCTTGAGTCCAACTTTGATACTGACTTGGTTTGGATCTAGCTTGCTTAGGATCTTGGTTGAAGATTCCAACCGCGGCGCCGACGTTTAGTCACGTCTGGGCCTGCAGTCCATGAACCAGAAACTATCGGCAATCCTGAAGTCGACCTTGACTGGATGCATGTTTTTACATAAAACATATCGACAAATATCCAGGGCGATGGCTCGTACTTCAACTACCGCTTGCCAGTGTCGCTGGCAGTGTTTGAACTCGGTATTGTGATTCAACGACGACAGTGAGTGTATCTTGCATCTTTCTGCAGTAAACAAAGATTCTGGTTTCGTCAGAAATTTGGTCCGCTCAGTTGCCGATCGAAGATGCAAGGGGCATAGAGCACTTCAAATTCGCAGCAGTTTGAACCTTTCGCACTAGCACTGCCACCGCTTCGGCCGATCCGAGTCACCGACTTGATCGGATCTTGCCAGCTTTCTTCTTCGACGATCTCGTCCTGAAGACTGAGAAGAGCTACTTGAGACTCGGAGCTGCCATGGGCTATGCGGCTTTGCATGAATACACTGGATGGACTCGTTCTGGCCTCCACCTTCCGAAGACTCGCGAGCGAAGCGCTCGTGACTGCCTACTAGTTCGCCCACCACTCGCTCCTGCAGTACGCGACGTGGAGTCCTGCTAGAGCATTTTAACGCACATTCCTCCAGGAAGCCGAGGCTGACGATGTGCTCTTGAACCTCATTACACAGGAGAAGATCCGCGCCGCCAAGATGGCAAGATCAAACAATGTGATATCTCGGCGAAGGACCAAGATCGAGGAAGTGAACGAGGTGAGTTGGTTTCATTCACAAGTTTCTCTTGCGGCGTTTTACTGCGGTTACGATAGAGGACGGATCTTGATCGTGATGCCACCGTGGAAGAAGCAAACATTCAGCCAGCACAAGAACATGTATTCGAATAATGACCGGGTGGGCCATGCCAGTGCGTTAAACTGGTTTGTTGTGGTGCCTTGACTGACCCCGAACGAACTTAGAACCTATGATTCGGTTAAACTGAACAACCTGCACCCCTGAGCGATATCGCAGACGCAGTTCCCAGAGCAGCCGGTTCTCTTCTCCTCCCCGCTGGCATCGTACCGCAGTGAACTAACATGCGCTGCAGATGTTCTGCGAGGGAACTCCGACACCCTCAATTACCACATCAAGGCTCGCGCGCCGAATGTATCCCGACGTGGTGCCACCCGCGCGCTAAGTTAATCGCCCATGGAGCCTGCCCATCGTGGGCTCGACGGGTGCGCGATCGATTCCGTCCGCTCCTCAAGCGGTAGCTCATGCATCGCACGGTATGTCCTTCCGCCCCCCGTTTGTCCATATTCATCGGATGTACAGGCGGTCCAGCTGTGCCTGCTAGAAGAGCTGAAAGGCGCGATCGAGGCGGTCGGGAACCTGGTCGAAAAGCCATGCATTTCGACAGCAAGACCCAAGGTGCGTGCAGCCATTCGTCGGCGCACATTTGCTGGTGCTAAAATCCAACCGATGCAGCGTTAGAAAACTGCAGGCGAGAGGCAGATGAGCTCTAAGCTGAGCACGTCCTCAAAGAGGAGAAGCGACCTGCTGGGCTCTGCAATGCTCAAAAGGTCATTGTGGTGTATCCTGCGTTCAAAGCGGCGGCGGCGGGCTTTACGTACGGGGCGCGCTCCAGAAGCGATACAACGCAATGAAGGATGTGGCGAGCAAGAAGGCGAAAGCTCGACCACAGGCTCAGTAAGTAGCTGTCCGTTCGCGTGTGCAATTGGCCTGATTTGCGCACCCCTAGAAACCGCCGAGCGATCGCTAACGCAGACATAGGTGAGGACTAAAATTCGCGAGGAAACGTATCGACCACGTCCCGGCCGCCGTCGTACGTATATATTTCTCGGTCTGCCTATCTGCAAATCTGACCGTGAACCCGCTAGGACCTCACCTGACAGATGATCCACGAGCAGATCCACGTCGTGCGGATTGAGCTGCGGTATCTACAGATCACCGATGGGAAGGCCGCGCTGAAGGAGCTGAGCGACGACAAATTTGACTTGCAGAATCGACTCTCGAACGTCCTTGGTTATCGTGCCCGGTTCCATCAGGCGCTTCGTCCTCGACTCCCTCCTCACGGTGCGTCGCGGAACCAACCCATATTCGCCTCACCGTGACCGAGTCACGCCATGAATTAGGGTGCGATGGGCTACATGACGAGTCTCGCAAGTCTGCTCTGTCAAGGTCACCTCCCCTATCACATATTAAGTGGAATTCCTTTCCTTTCCTTTCCTTAGCGCGCGCGCCTCCTCCATCGACATCATTCTCCTACATGGATGAAAACACCAGGAGTCGGAGCTGCCGAAGGCGGCTGTGGATGCGTACGAGCGCGTTCCGATGTCGGAACTGGAGAGTGGCAGGTGCTGATTCAGTTTTGTAGACTATTGCGGGCAGATAGTACATAATGCACGTAGCGCAAGTCTGGGCTTGCCGTAACGGGACTTATACAATATCTATGGTCTTGGACGATGACCGCAGACCTCGGAAAGATTAAATTCGACCTCTGCGCCAATGCCATGCGCAACCTCCACCAAGATGGACGGATTGAACGATGATTCCCTCACAGTACGATGCCATTTTTATTTCGAATTATGCTGATTCTTACTAGGCTGAATGTTGAACCTCGCATCGTAACTGTGTTTGTGGGTTGGCAAGCAAACAATACCCCGTGGTTAGCGGCGACTCGTGCAGCACTATCATTCCATCTACCGGGCAGCGGAGCGTGATTCGACCTTCAGCAGTCACCACCGTGGACATCCTCCTGCACTCTTCATGCCCTTTGTGTCTGTCAGCCTCGCGTTGCATCGTCAATGTGAATTCTTGAGCGGCGCTCTGGATACAGGTGCTCGCGTTGATCGAACGCTTCACATCTTCATCCAGTTAGCACTGCGGAAAGAATTCTGTGGAAAAAGCAAGAGGGGCAAATATCTAGAGCCCCGCATACGCCGTTACAGCCAACCACAAGCTGCTTATGTTCGTGCGTCCGTACGGTCGTGAGTCGGTTTCGAATCTAAAGATATTACTATACTTACTAGAAGACACGCAGCGCTTCATGTAATTGGCGCATGCTGTGCTCGACAAGTAATGCAGTCAGCAGTATACTTTGTTATTCACGTACCGTTTGCGAAAAACGTCCACAAGTACAATTATTATTTTACTCGTACGAGACTTTGGACGATCCTAGGATAAGCTGAGGATGAGCTGAGGATGATCCGAGGATGGTCCTCGGATTAATTTCAGCGCGTCTGAAACCACAAATTTCGACTGTGATTTCGGCGCGCGCTGAAACTGCAGCTGAAACTCATGGTTTCAGTCACGCCGAAACTGCCGGCGAAGCTATTGTTTTCGGTGCCGGTTTCGGCGCGGCTGAAACTCGAGGTTTCAGCCGCGCCGATCTCGCGGCCGAAGCTTGAACTTTCAACTACATAATCACCCTCGCTGTAAATGCAGCCTAAATTGCACATTTAAGCTACACTTAATCTGCAGCGTATTCTAGGAAAATCAGCAGCATAGTCAGCGCGTCCGAAACCAGCGGTTTAAGGTGTGTTTTCAGCCGCGCCGAACTTGCCGCTGATAGTGACAGATTAAGGCGCGTTTGCAGGCGCACTTAATTTTTGTTTTTTCCGGTGTGTATTCTTCGCGCCCTCTGGATCAGTTTCCCGCACCACCGGCTTCCATGGCTCGTTACCTCTCGTTCGGTTCTGGAATCTCCCCCACGTATTACCCGTAGGTTTCGGCTTCCAATCCCGCTCTTCCCGATCCATGGCTTCCTTGGACTTTTCAAAGCGCACCGCCCATTTGACCAATTTATCCAAACTGGATTCTTCTGGGCTCATGCCTCTATCCAACCACTTCACTCGGAGATATTGCTGTACGCCATCCCACAAAATCTGGACCAAATGCCTCTCTGTTACATCGGGAAACCGTTTCGCTAAAGCCCTAATCTCGCGGACAAAGTCGCGGACAGTATTCTTGCCTTGATACGCATTCATCAATCGCCTCCTCAACCGCAATTTAAAATCAGCGGGGAAACAATAATCGAACAACGCTTTGTAGACTTCTTTAACTGTCCATTGCTTCTGATCCGTTGCGACGTGGTCCATGAAAAATTTACTCGCGGTACCCCCCATAAAATTAACCATGAGTTTCAACGCTAACTTGTCCGTCAATCCAGTCAGCTCAATCCATGTGTCAACCTCATAGGTCCAATGATCAAACACATCCAAGTTCGGCTTCGCATCCCACACGAACGGAGGTTTGATTTTGATACCCGACATCGCCTTTTTCATTTGCGTACGTTCGTCCTTCCTGCGGGTTGCCTTCTTTTTATTCTCCCGCTTGCGACGTCTGGCCTTGTAGGACGAATCCGAGCTGGACGAGCTGGAATCAGATTCCGAAGAACTGTCTGATGATGATGAATCAGATTCCGACGACGAACTCGTGCTCGATGTGCCATCCGTAGATGATCAACTAGGTCCAGGAGGGTCGCCCCCACCACTCGTTGTGGCCCTGAACCATCCGCCCTCCGGAACCTGCGACGAAGCCCTCATGTAATTTGCCTTGGAGGCAGGGCCTTTTGTCTCCGGACCTTTTCCTCCGCCATCTTTCCTGGCCGACTCAGGTTTGTCCTTCTCGGACCGAACCTTCTTCGGCTTCGCTCCAGAGGCCTTCCCCGTTGCTCCCCCATTCGTTGGCTCGCTCGGTGTTGCCTTGGATGCCGCGGCTTTCTTCACCTCCAAGTCTTGCAAGTACTGCGCAAATCCTGCGCTCCTTTCACCTGCTGACACTTGCCTTTACCAGTTTTAATATTCTGTACAGGCTCTTCCTCGACCTCCACGATCACCGCCATACTCGAGATCTGCTCGGTATGGTCGGCCAGAGACCGCCGTATAGCTTCGCTCAAATCTTCATCTTCTTGCGAATTCGCAGTGCCATCACCTGTTTTCCATTCGTCTGGAATCGGGCCCAACTGATCCTCATCCATACTGAGATCAAACCAGGTAGGGAAAAATTTATTCTCCACATTCAATGCTGCCGACCAATTGTATCTATTTTTAGCCGTAATTCTGGGCCACAAAAATACGCCCTCATCGAAGTCTCCATCGACTTTCAATGGTGAGCCGGCGCTCCCAACCATCAATGGCGAGCTGACGCTCCCAGCCACAGGCGAGCTAACGCTCCCAGCCTGAGATGGCGAGCTGACGCTCCCAGCCATCGGCGAGCCAGCGCTCCAGCCATAAGGTGAGCTAACGCTCGAACCTTCATCCGAGCTCTCCGTAAACGGAGATTCTGCTCGTACTCTATCCTTGCTCTCATCTTCTTCGTTATTCCGACCCTGGAACCATTCAAGGTACTCTTCCAGGTCCGATCTACGAATCCGAGGCGGAGAGTAAACGCTCAAAGCGTTTTGATCCGCAGCTGGAGCGCTTCCGTAAGGAAGCTCGCCCTCCGCTGCGAAGATTGCGGGCTCGTTCGTGTCGTTGAACGAAGTCCCGACTTCGGCCGCTTCTACCAAGAGTGTCTTGGTGGTAGTCCGAACTATAGGCGCAACCGAAGCGTACGTCTTCCTGCGCGTAGAAACCATATTGTTGTATGGCTCGGGTTTTTTGTATACCGGTGTTTCTGCGCGCTATACGTTCAATCGGGTGATCAGTCCGATTGGTTGTTAAACACGAAAAAAAATTGAACTCAAAAAAAATGTGAGACTACGGAGTTTCTGTTGAGAAAGTCGTAGACACAAGAGATTAGTTTCGAAGCTTGCAGACTTAGAGACGATGTTGAGTCGTTAAAGTCTACGTGTTGAACTTCTCTGACTACTGCTAAACTAATGAGACTATTTATACTAACTGAGGATCCCTCGGATCCGGATACAATGACTCCTAAAGAGTCGTACTGACTATAAGTACATAAGTAGAAATGAGTTGAAAGAAAAATGACTAGATAAGATATGACTCGAGTCCCCTTTCGGGACCGTGAGTACACGGCGGGACCTTACAGACAGTTACCCAACGACTGTGGCCAGCCATCTATTTCTTTCTATCCTTCTCTACGTCGACATTGCAAGGCTCAGGGCTGAAACTGAACGAAACTCTACAAAAAACAGCGGATCCAGATGCAGCTGTAGCGTTTGAGGCGACTCGGAATTCGAGGTCAAGAACGATCTGGCCATCACGAAATTCCCTGGGAAATTACATCCGATTGCCGAGCTTGCAATCAAGCCGGAAAATTGCAACCGACGCATTCGATTGCATTCGGCCACAATCGCAACACAATCGGGTCGCAATCCCTTGGTAATCGGTTTGCAACTTATAGCATCGATTTCTACAGATTGTATTCGGATGCTAGCCTGAAAACATCGACTGTCTTGTTGCACGTGTTGTACCTCGACCGCCACAGATTAAAACACATCCTCGTCGCATTCTTGCGCATGCTCGTAAGCTTGTCGCCACCGAGGTGAATACCCTGTTCGTTGTTGTGTGTTCCCTTACCACGACGCTGAGGTCCTACCAGCCTGGCCGGCCGACCTAAACACTCACGGGTGAGCCATCGAAAATCTTGTTCCATAGAGTATAAAGGCATTGCAGGCTGGCCACACTTTCAAGCTTCAACTTCAAACGAGGGCTTCCAACAGTAGTCTTGTGTAGTATGTCGGAAACACGTGGGTTGGTCCGTGCGCATCATGATATTCGGATTCCGTTGATGTCCGATAGTTTGATCCCACCTTTGATCCCACTTCTTCTTTCGCCCCTCACCACCAACGCGCAAGTCCAGCCCGCCGTGTACACCCTGCGCAAACCCTGCGTCCTGACCTCTCTGCATCCCCCACCCTCTCCCTCCAGTCCTCACGCTCTTGCAGTCTTCCAAGTCGCCCGTCAAGCAGTCGTCACCCGTCAAGCAGTCTCTCATACGGATCTAACCCTAAACATCTTCAAGCCATCCTTAATGCTCAAACCACATTCAAGAGCCAATACAAAATGTTATGCTCCTCAACCTCAAGTCCCCTTGTTTGCCTTCATCAAGTTATTCGTCGTTCGTCGCTGGGCTCCAAGCAAATCTCCAACCTTCTGGCTCGCCCTGAACACCCAAGCTACTCATTCTCAAGACGGGCTTTGTCTTTCCCTGCTATCAGTTTTTTGTGTCGTCGCCTTCTCTGCTATCTCCTGCCCTCAATCGTAACAAGTTATCCTTTGTATTGCCTGCGTGCATTTAATGCTAATATGTTACTACTCTTATCCATATGTTGTTTCAATGTCAGCTCGCTGTGGCTGGCGTAGTACCATGTTTTATTTATTTTATCCATTTTATTGCGTCCACATTTGTCTTGCAACTCGTCCAACTAGCTTGCAACCCGCACAATTCGGTCGCAACCCCGCCCAATCGAGTGCAAGAAGGGCAATAGTATTCACTTCTTACACTCAATTGCGCTTGTTTGCAACCCAAAGACCATCCGATTGTAAAATATTTCGGTCTAAGGTAATGGTGTTATAACGGATTGCGCCCGCTTGCACTCGATTGTGCTGATTGCGAACCGATTGCGACCGGATTGCGCCGCTTATAACCGAGTGTAATCAGCTCGTCAGCGTGTGATAACTCTCCGGGTTTTTTCGTGATGTCTGGGACATGTCGATGCTTCCCAGGCACGTCAATCCGTGCATTCTTCTATTCGCAGCCAGCCTACTTACTTGAACGCAGTACGGCCCGGCGTGCATCCCAACCTCCGCCAACAACTCCGTACCGGGGTCGACCAGCGAGGATTGTTTATTCGGGAATGTGCGTGGCCACCGAAATCACAGTTTCTCTTCATCGCTGACGCCGAGGCCGACTGCATAGGTTTTCATCCCCATCACTACAGAACCCACAAGCAAACTCCCGGTGCTGGTGTACTTCCACGGTAGGCGTCACCTCACTTACCCCCACTCCAAATCCATCACGCTAATCCGCACACTACAGGCGGCGGCTTCGAAGCGGGCAGCGCCATCACTGCTCCGCCCGACAACCTCATCCAGGGCTCCGCGAAGCCGTTCATTTTCGTCACATTCCAGTATCGTTTAGGGCAGTTTGGTTTCCTCGGTGAGTGCCGTCTCGCTTCTTCACTGCCTTCTCGTCGCGCGTCGCATATCATCACCGACGTTGGTCTCTGATCGAATGTTGAATGTTGCATGCAGCGGGAAGCAAGGTCGCCGAGGACGGGCTGATGAATGCAGGACTCTGGGATCAGGTGTGTACCCGTAACCTTGCTCCGTAACAATGTTATCCTACCACATTACAATTAGCGAGCTGCATTGGAATGGGTTCAGCGCTACATCAGTGCGTTTGGTGGAGATCCAACGTGCGTTCTCGCTTTCGTTTATTCTGCTGCGCCCTCTTCAAGTTCCAGTCCCACTCGTTTCCAACCTTCTAGATGAGTGCTGATTTGATATATGATACAGACAAGTAACGATATGGGGCCAATCCGCCGGCGCGGGGTCGACGCTTTACCACGTACGTCTGCTTTCTTCCTTCTTCCCCCCAAACTGATTTGAACTTGAACTTGGACCTGACCTTGAACGTGGACTACAGCTCGTGGCCGAAAACGGATAGGACAGGCACATCTTCCACCGCGCCATGGGCGACAGCCCGCCATTGCTTGCCATGCCCGCCCACACGGACACATTCGTGGAGGACCTGCTGGCGCAGTTTGCGGGGCTTGTGTGCGTGTCTCTTTCCCCCTCTTTCACATTTATATTCATATTTTTCCAGTGGATGCAGCGGCGCCAGAGACACCATGTCCTGCCTGCGCTCTGCCTCCACCGAGCAGCTCGCGTTTGGCGGGTCTGCGACGCTCGCGAATCTTACCTCGGCGCTGTTCCCATTCGGGCCGATTCTCGATGGGACGTTCATAACGCAGCGGCCGGTGGAGGCGTTCAGGCAGGGCAAGTTTATACATGTGCCAGTGTTTTTTGGGTGAGTGTCTGTCTCACGCTCAAACCACACCTCATTAAACTCACACCTCCCAGATCCAACACAAACGAAGGCCCTCACTGGTCCGCCGGGCTGTACAACCCGCCGAAAACACCTCCGAGCCTGACGCCACCGAAGACACCGTATACAGCTTCCTCGCGGGGCAGTGGCCCGGCCTCACGCGCAAGACGTTCGATATCGCCATAGGGCCCGGATTGTATCCCGCGAGCGATTTCGCGAACTTTAGTCTGCAGGGGCAGCAGTTCTATGAGGAGATGCGGTTTATATGCACGGCGCTGCTGATTGGGGGGACGTTCCATGATGCGGGGGTACCGGCGTTTGGGTATCAGTGCGCGTTTTGTGTTCTTCGCTGCCTTGCCGATGAGACTTACTTTACTGTATTTTTCTTTCCTCTTGTAGCTGGGATAACCCGATCCTGGGCTCGGACCATGCTTCCGAGCTGCAGATGTTCTACAACATCGGCGAGGTATTCGACCCGCTCGATGCGCAGCTCGCAGCTGCGATGCGCGCATATTGGACGAGCTTTGCGACGGACGGCGTGCCGCAGGCGGCGGGCGCACCGGTGTGGGAGGTACATTTGCTTTGTTTCTCTCTATCCCCCTCCCCCTTTGTTTTTGCCCTCCACGTCCACTGAATACTGATCCCCGCATGTCCACGTAGACGGCCAAGACCAACGGCAGCCCGCGGATGCTGCTCCACCCGGGGCAAGTAGGGATGGAGGCCATGACAAGTGAGTTGACAGAGCATTGCGAGTTTTGGCATAGCCCGGAGTTGATTCGTGAGTTGGATACGTGAAAGGGGAAGCTGGAGCAATGTAATGCAAGTAACTGTAAGACTCGATGCAAAATCGACAATGTTGAAGTTTTGAGTTGGTTAAAAGCAAGTACGTTGGCAAGTGGTCTTTGAGTGCAAGGGCACAAGCCCTCGGCCGATCCTCACTTCGCACAATTTAAGTTATCCGGTGTGATTCAAGGAAAAGTTAGTAACTACGAATGCTTGGAGAACGCTTCCATGCCTGGTGACTCGGACAGCACCCCAGCACACACGCACCCGGCACAAACGCGTCTTTGCGCGTACCTCTCCGCGGGGTCGGGAACGAGATGGAATAAAACATAAAATAAAAACAAGGTTTATAGGGATGGGGCGAGATGAGGATGCATAGATCGCGGGAGAATCACGGGGAAGGCGAGGGATAGGATAAGATGGAATGTAGATGAGATTTCGAGATCCGTTTAGGATGCGTGTGTTGGCAGGAGCGAGGAAAAGGATAAGAAACGAAGGCAAAGCGAGATAAAAGAAGGAGAATAGTGCACACTGTTATGCCTATTATTGTCCACCCGCGGCGCCAGATACACGTCCCACAGTATTGGTTTATTGCACATATCGACGTGAACGCCGAAGGCCAGCGGGGCCAGGTGCTGTTAGCGAGCATGCGGTAGCGACGGCGACGGCGGAGACGCCGAGGATGAGGGGGTCGAGGAGGTATATCCTGCGAGTGGCAACAGAGGAGATGAGATCAAGCAAAGCAAACGTCTCCGTCCGCGGCCGGCGGCGGCGGCGAAGCGTGCCAGTGGGGAGGTTTGACGAGGAACATTGACGAAGGAGTAACTAGTACTGCTCGTCGCGGATGCGGTGCTGTTGCTCGTCGCCGAGGCAGACGATGACGTTGAGAACATGGCAGAGCAACCGTAAATTGAATGGCTGTTATGGAGAGAGGCGGGCCGGTGCGAGCTCAGTACTTGGATTGGGCTAGGCGCTGTGCTGCCAGAGAGCGCGGAGATCTGACACTCTTCAAATCTCAGTCCAGTCGACTGTTGACCATGAAGAGTTGACTGAAATGAAGGGGAACTTGAAATTAGGCAGTGACCAAATTTGATTTTTCAGGTCTCATCCTGTTGAATGATACCATCCGAGTCGTTTTGATTGTGACATTTGTTTTATTCCGCCGATGGCTGAGAGACAGCTTCGGCTTTCAGCTCATTCCCCGGTGCTTCAAGTTGGTCTTCGCTGTATGTGATCCGTATCTGTTTGTAGTGTGTATGTCGCCTTCCGAATGGATGAAACAGGTTACCCTGCGTGACGTGAACTGTAGAATTCTGTATTTAAGTGGACAAATTTATACAGCAACGGCGCGGCGTCAATTGAAATGGACTGATCAATCACCTTCTAAAGTACTACATCTCTGTCTCGGTAAACTTGTGGTTCAGCCTATGGAATCAACACTTGTTGCTCACAGATACCTTCCACGCGTTGAATGTCTGTAGTCTCTCGCCGCACCAATAACCCTTTGAATCAGTAATACTTTTGAATGTTTGCGTAACCCGGGATTAAAGTTGTTATGTGCTAATTCCGAGACCCGCGGGCTAGGAATGGCGTTAAGGATCTCAGGTGCATGTGCTTCAGTGGGTCCACGATCGCTCACAGTTGACATAGTAGCTAGATGCCCGCCCACTATCACGCCTTACTGTGGGTCCACGGAGCGCCGTACCGGCCGTTGGGCAGTATATAGACTTCTTTCGCATCGACTCAAGTCCATCCCATGTCTAAGATGCCCCATCCGTCTGAGGTGGAGTCCAAATTTTGCGTGGCTATTGTGTAAGTCTCGAATCGGACGCGGACGTGCACCACACCTGACATTGCGTGTAGTGGTTGCGGAATCGGTGGCCTTGCGCTCGCTGCATTCATTAACAGATTCACCGAAGAGAACTCGGCCGGCCGTCTCGCCGTCGATATTTACGAGGCCAAACCTGAAATATCTACCCTCGGGGCTGGCGTAGCAATCTGGAAACGCTCTTGGCAAGTCCTTCAAGACCTTGGCTTTGAGGAGGATATCGTGAAGAAAGGCTTCAAGGTTCCACAGGACCGCGAATGTGGGTCCCGTCGCGCGCTCACCCTATTACATACTCACTTTGTATATAGTTCGAGGTCCAATTTTCCGCAAGTCGGATCAACCAACGGAAGGATATGATTTCCATGATCACATGATGCCATGTTCGTACTCGCTACGTTGAATCTTAAAATCCCATTACTAATGGTTCAGGTAGATGGTCCATTGGGGCTCCACCGGCCCACGCTTCTCGAAATCCTTCAATCAAAGTTATCGACCGATTGCAAGATACACACCTCCAAACGGCTCGAGAGATACGAGGTGGCGGATGACGGTTCTGTCAGTTTGATATTCTCAGACGGTTCCAGGGGGGTTGCCGATGTTCTTGTTGGTGCCGACGGTGTCCATTCTGCAACTCGAGGGTCAATGTTCGCATCTTTGGGCGACGGATACGAACAGTATATCCGTGCCACTTTCAGTGGAACCATTGCTTACCGTGGTGCACTGTCGAAGGCCAAGTTCGCCGAAGCCTTTCCGAATCACAGGGCATTGGACCATCCTAAACTTGTGAGGTTCTCGCTCACAACTCAATTTCCTGCTGCTTACAACAAACGGGACAGTGGTGTGGAAAGAACATGGTGGGCATCTATCCGCGTTGCGCTTGCCCAACATATATTTATTATCCTGATTTAGCATGTCGTCTCGCATCCTCTTGGGCCCAACATCGGCATGATCTGCTACCGTTCCAAGCCCGAAACAGAGGGAAAAGCGTACGAAGAGCCTTTGGTCACCGACGTTGCCACTCAGGATGTAGCCGATCTCTTCAAAAATTGGGAGCCGGACTTACTACCGCTAATAAAGGTACGGTTGGCTCCGGATCTTTATTAATATGTATTGATTTTATCCGCTGGCAGAGCGTAGACTCATACAATGCGTGGGCGATTCATGTCGTCAATCCTCTCCCTCGCTATGTTTCTGGTTCTGTGGTGCTAATAGGAGATGCCGTCAGTTGACCGACCATAACGAGTCATACCCCATCTCATTATTTGCAGGCGCATGCCATGACGCCCCACCAGGGGGTAGGAGGTGGCCAGGCAATTGAGGTTGGTCAATGAAACGGTTTACAAATAGATGTTGACTTCGTTCAAGGATGCTCATATTCTTGGCCGACTCCTGGCTCACCCATTAGCGACGAAGGAAAAGATTTCGGCTATACTGAAACTCTACGAGGATCTCAGACTCTCGCCGACCCAAGAGGTCGCAGAGAAGTCCCGGGTCAACGGCACGATGTACGAGTTCAACCACCCCAACTTCCTATTCAATGACCCCACCCATCCCGATGGACCGTCTCGCGAGGAACTGGAAGAACTCGGAAACGCTGTTGGATTATCTTTTACGTGGTTGGCCGACGGTAATATTGAAGAGGACTGGGCGGAATCAGAAGAGAAGTTGAAGGCGATCGTTGAGCACTAAGCTACCCCTGTCCCGCATTGTAACCCTTCCCTCAAGTGTAGTTATTATGTTTTAGACAGAGGTTTATCGGCGTATCAGAGTCTTCCGGAGATGGTTGTGCATCTATCTATTGGCGTTTGCGAGGGGGTCTAGGAAACTTGGGTCATTCCTCATCAAATATGAAATCACTAGTGTTCATTATTACGCTGTGGTTCTCAAGATCGAAACCTTTGCGTCGGTGAAATTGGCGCAGCCTGGTGTACAAAAATAGATCCCACGATTGGCCCCACGCCGCTACGAAGAATTTTAGCGATGGAGCATGAACTGAGACGTTTTTAGGTTCACCAGAGGGGCAAGAACAAATAGCCCATGGCAGGGTTATCTGTCTTGTCAAATTCGAAAATGGCACCCAGTCTCATCAAGGAAAACTGTTCGCTCGATTTGAGGTCAAGGCGACTGAATATGTAGTTTGCTTGACCAGAGACATCTGTGGATCCGAACCTTGTCAGTTTATGAGCTCCGTTAGCGATAGAGAGAATGAGGGTACCTTGTCCAGCCATTTTTCAACGCCACGGGCGATGGGGAGATTCGAGATGTAGACTTCCAACCGATGTCTTGGAGGTCGCATTTCGGTATAAATTAATCTCAACCGGAGTGTGGGAAGCAGATATGATGGCTCCGGGTTGCACAGAGATGCGCAATGGGGTTGAAAAACGTTGGGTCTCTGGCGCAGATACTGGTATAGGCGCCACGGTACTGGGGCAGCGAGATGGAGCTAATAATGGGATTGGGAGCTAATAATGGTAGTGTCCCAATCCTGTCCGAGGGAAGATGTCGGATAGCGGGGCTGTCGGGTGAAAGGGCAACAGAAAATTTACTGGTGCACTTTCAAATGTGCAATCGAGACCCTACGAGAAGCTATGAAACTCAGTTTGAAAAGTTGGGGTTGCGCACGCAGCCACTTCCCACAAACGGACATGAAATAATTCTGGGCATCCTGGGGCTACAAATTAAGGTATCACTCACTTTAATTCGAAATACCTTACTGTAAAGACGGTGTACTGCATGGTTATTACAGCTCTTTGCAGAACTTAGGGCGCGAACGAAAAAAATTACATTTTGGTACATTTTTGATCGTTTTTGCCAGGACAGCTACCCTGTGCTCAATTCCGGACCGTTTGCCTCGGGACGACTCATTCAATATCCCGCCGAATTTCCACACCTGCTACCATATCTGTTGCCCCAATGAGGAAGCTATTCGACTAGTCCTCCTACTGGGCAAATGTACCAGTTACTAGGATAATCCCTCTCTGTGTCGGGATTATCCCTTCGATCCTGGGTTATTCAGATCCCGAGCACAATACAACCCAGACAAGTTCAGCCAGCGAGTCCACACGATACTCGTCACTTCATTACTTCGCTTAGCATTGCGGAAGTTCGTGAGCTTGAATTAGCCGTGCGAAAGTTTGTGAGTTTGAGTCGTATTCTGCGAAACTTTGTGGCCTCAGCTGGATTCACTAGGACTTTGTCACTTCCGCTCAGTACCATGAAAGCTCGTCACTTGGATGACCACATGACCGCGGTGAATCTCTTCGCGAAGCGTGCACGGTCCGGTCGCGGGATTTTTCATGCAACTTGAACTTATAACAAGTGATCCCCATAATTTGAACAGAGCCTTTGTGCACCACAACTCAGAAGGTTAGAGATGCATATATGTATTGATGATTGCAGCCTTCTTAGAGGGCACAGAATAAATTACCATCATGATTCGTGGAATTGGTCAACCTGCTGAATGAACAAACTCTCCCTGGTTCAGTAGTTCTGTGCAGTTTTTGGGTTATTTTGCATTCAGAAGGCTTTTTTGCGGCGGCATCTATGAGTATATTGATGCAATACTTCATTCAAACGGTCGGTCTCAATTGCTTGAGCACGCCAATACTTGAACTGCCAAAACCATCGTGCGTGAGGTCGCCATTTACTTTCCTTCTGTGTTGCCACAGATCCTGCCTTTCGAGACCACTTGGTACTGAAGCAAAAAAAATCTGGATGCTGAGACCGATCCGCGGATGGAGGCATAACAAGGAAGGTACATACTGTTGAGCAAAGCATAGTGAACATATATCACTGTTTGAAATCCTGAATCTTGCCCCATTTTTTTTGGCTCTCAACGTGAGCGAGATTTTGAAAGCAGACAGGATCGGCACTTACACTTATCCCTCGTGGCACCGTTTCCCCCGACTTCGCCCATTCTCCTTACTTCCAGTCTCAGTTTCTTCTTTGTTAGCTATGCATTTGCTCGCATTCCATTGGTAATTTTCCTATAGTTTCACGGCTATGTATTTGAGCATACTTCGCAAATATATTTCAGTTCTAGTGGGGAGCCCCTTATAAGACTCATCCCATGTATGAAGTCACCCTAATACTCATGCTCCTTTCTTATGTTGAGGAGACTCAGCAAGATTCATGACGACTCGCTGGATCTGGACTGCAAAGTTGAATCCCCATTCGTTGAGACGGCGGGTCTGTGCCTAGGTGTGTAAACCAGCATTTTGTCACTCCTAGGAACAGCTTACCTTCCTAGGAAGACCTACAAGGGAACAGTCACCCTTCCTAGGAACCCTGTTCAGTGATATACAATTAGAATCAGAGTGAGCTCCGAGCTGCTGATTGAGTGTTATGATACGAGAGGTCTGGAATAGTGTATGTTTGTGGGATTCTTGGCTCTTCCCAAATGGGAGTCGGAATTGTTGTCATATACTAGGAAGCACTGTCTGATTCAGTCCACAACTTATATGTAGGGGTGGATTGCACATCAGAGTTAGACACCATACCAAGGAGATATACCAAAGCCCAAAACAGACAACAGGGAATATCTCTGCTGCACCTAACAACTGCACAGTCAAGGATTGGAACTTGTATTACGTTCCTAGGAAGGCACTTGCTTCCTAGGAAAAGGATACTGTATGAGCAGCTTCCTAGGAGCAGTCGACTACAAGTACACATAGGCTTCCTAGGAAGGCAAGACCTTCCTAGGAACAGTAATGACAACTATGATCATGGAACGACTCTTCCTAGGAAGGCTCCCCTAAAGCACGAATCACAATATTTTAACACATATGACCTGGCTATAGGTCTAGACTACAGGTGACACACATGTCACGTTGCAAAGGCAAATACAAAGACAAAGCAACTGTATTTGAAATACATGCGGAAGCTGGTTTAGGAGATATATATACCCAAGTGTGTTGCATGGCTGGACGGCCCCACGGCATACCTTAGCTCAACGAAATGACCCAAGGCTTGGTGTTTACAAACCAAGCTGCCCCAAAACATCTTCACGGCCATTCCTAGGAAGACCCGGATTGTCACAATCAAGCCTTAGGTGTCTGACTATCAGTAAGAAGATAGCGGATTGGGTAGTGCCCTTGTGTAGACTTGAGAAATGATGGAATAAAAGGTTAAACTACAACAGTGAATGTACTACTGTATTTATACTGTACAACGAACCGTGTGAACTACTACTATATAGAAATGTACAATAGCCCGTATGCGCATGTGAACTGCGCAACTGTCATGAGCTGTCAAACATCTGTCAATACTATTACAGGAATGCCTGTATCGTTCATGTAAGGCATGTTCCGAAGTCCTTCGATGTTTCATCTATAAATAGCTCCTACGCGTCGTCCTTCCCCGTGATCTCTTGAGCACTACCTTGGGCGTCTATGAACTCCTGACATCCATGGCATGTGCTCTTAAGTACGATAGGCATTGTCCTCGATTAGATTGGCTTCAAATCGTGACAGTGAGTCTGACCCCAGACAACCACCCAAATAAAGCAAGTCATCTCCAGAGTCTTGCTGTGTCCTACACAGATCGATACCAGAGGCTGAGAGACAATAGATGATCTAGAAAGTGCCTACACACATTACACTGCTTCCTTCAAAATTCCTACTTCAACCCCGGAGCGGTCTTGGAATGAAGCCCTCAACCAGGCATCTTTTTCACAAGAGGTCCAGTCATCAAAATGCATAACAGCATACTCGAATGCCTTCAATCTCTTACCTGAGATTCTCCAGATTGGTAATCTCCTATCTGTACGGCATGAAGCCATTCACCAGCTCAATATTGAACAAGTTACTTCTGCTGCAGTAAAAACCTGCATTGATTTCTCTGCCCTAGTGACTGCAGTAGAAATCATGGAGCAGGGACTAGGGATCACATTTCAGCAGATGCTCCAGTTGAGAACAGACACTGGGGGCAAAAGCTGATGCACCTGGATTCCAGGTGCGTCTGACGCATGTCCGTTGCAGGTGTGATCAACCCAGTGCGCACAAAGGAAATAAAGGAATCATCGCCTTTATTTTCTTTGTGCGCAAAGGCCCACTGTGAGGTGTGAAGGAAATGTGTCAGACACACCTGGATCCCAGATGTCAGGTTTTGCCCCCAGTGAGACTTGCATCAGCTTCCCCCTGACCAAGCGAAGACATTGCAATTCCTGTCTTCCAAGCTCTATAATGGCACATCTCACCATCCAAGAGATGTTGCTATGAAGAGGCAGAAACTACTAAAAGAGATCTGCCAGCAACCAGCCCTTCAATATTTCCTTCTTTCAAAGCCATACAAGGAGCTTTGCCATGCATCC